>JBBPDI010000023.1:28535234-28553121 GCA_037974545.1 Cucumis variabilis | reverse complement strand
GATGTTATGTTAAAAGTACCATTAGAGTCGTATCGTAAGGGTGTCCTACGGGACTACCACCTATTTATGCCTATGTGCCAGTTTTATGTGTGATTTGACAGGATCATTTATAGCCCAACTCTCCCATAGGGTGATCCTGGGTCACCGAGAGCCCAGTGGTGTTCTTAGTGGATCATTGGATAGCGTGCCTTCGGGGGCACAACAGTTAGACGGTACTATCTTGCAGGACTCTAATTGATTTAACAAACATCTAGCGGGACTAATAGTGAATCCCTTACTGAGTATAAGTTATACTTACCCTTTCTCTATGTTTAATTTTACAGGCTAAGGTAAACGAAAGTCAAGCTGGCGAATGACAAGGAGCGACCGTGGCTCGCCATAGGGGTAAAAGGTGCGACATTGATCTTAACAACCTCGTTTTCCCACTCTTTACGACGTGCTTTATTCCACTAGGATCTTAAAAATCGTGGCCTTAACAACCTCGTCGCATTGGTAAAAACCCTATTCTTACGACGTGCTTTATTCCAACGCCACTTTTTGCGTCTACAAAACCTCGATTTCTTGTAGTGTTTATAAAAAAAATGCACTCAGCCTGTAGACTTGTTTTTAAAATTTCATCTTTTAGGAATCAGTTGTTAAGGCCAAGTGAGGGCAGTTGAAGGGCTAGCTAGGTGAGAAGGCTGCCAAGGGGTTTACTTTCTTTTGAGTGTTCTCTTTATGTATTGTGGTAAAGTGTGTTGTAAACTCTTGGTTAAAGTGAAATAAAGTTTAAGTTTATATATTCCGCTGTGTTATTATTCTTTATCGCTTAGTAATTTAAAGGACTTAAGTTTTAGCTAGGCGATAAAGCCAAGTATCAAGAACTCAAGGACTTAAGCTGAGTGTCTTAGGCACTTAAAATAGGAGGGTCTGCAGATAGAGTAGGGTGTGACACTCCAACACTTGACGTCAATCGACATTATGAAGCTTGTCATCCTTTCTTTCCAATAGGCATAGTTTGATCCATCAAGGACAGAAGGTCTGGTAGTTGAATTTCCTTCATAAATCTGATCCATTTGGACAGCTTTCTACGTAACCCCTTTGATACCAAATTCGAAAACACACACTTTAGTAATTGTTGTACTGTTTGTTATACCATGGGTAAATAACAATAGGAACAACTATGGAAACACATAAAAGCATAGTGAACACATCGAACTTTGATAACCGAGTTCGATGACACAACATCTACATCTGGAGGACCTTAGACCCATGATAAGAGATATTATATTGCTCATGCAGTAGTTATTGACTATTACAATGTAATAACATAGATTACGATACTCTAAACATAGATCAACGTGTTGTCCATGAACTAACTCAACTATATATCAGAACTTATATTGTACAAGAACAATTGCCATAACATTAATAGGAGCACTCTCTCTTAATCAATAATCACACACAATAGGATCATCAAACATTCTTGAATTGCTTTTAATCTCTTTTATTTAGTGTGTAGTATCGTAACACAAGGTTTTGAAGGTAACACACTGAACAACTTACCACACGTAACTCCACACAATTTTGAGAAAACCCTTTTTCTCTCAACACACCATAACAACCAATCATCTAATAATCCGAGTAACCATGAATCTGAGAGCAGCAATCTAAAAAAATTTGAGAATGTTGAGTCAAACTGTGAAATGCAATCTCTTGCATTTCCTGGCTTCATGGGTGTCTGTTCGAACAAGGTTAGGGGAAGGGAATGAGTGGACTCCATCTTCGATTTCAATGAAGCATTAAATTTTCACCTAAGAGATTACTTTAAAGAGAGAAGTGGAAAGAGAGGAAAGGAGATGACAATTACGAATTGGACAGAGCTTCAAGATATCTTTCACTAATAAGTCTGCATGTAAATTTGAAGCTCTTTACGTTTATTTATAGGCGTTGAGACAACATATTCACATTGTATCTGACAAGTACAATTAATAAATTCTTATGTCTTGCTGTACATACTCCTTGTACCATTTTGACTATCTTTTGGCATCATTGCTGACATTCTCACCCAGCTCGTTTGTCTTACAGCGATTTTTCATAGCTAGCATTGTGCTTTTTCACCTCGTAGTTGGTTTCTGAAAGCCAAATTGTCTTTAACTTGTATCACCTGATGCATCTCTTATTCTGTGCGTTCTTCTTCTTTTTCTACAATATAATCTTCATGCATCCAAAACATGAAAATTTAGTGATAAACATGGGTTTTGGCTTTTTATCCTTGTAAATCGCCTAGTTTCTCTTTTCTTTGATTTTAATTACTTATTAATTCACTTTTTCTCTCGATTCTTCTCCACTATAATAAGACATTAAAAACTATTTTAACTTGTATTTCTACAAGTTATCCGTTATAATAATGTATTTACAGAGGTAATTGACTTAGGTTGTTTTGATTAGATTTCAAAGTCGTTTTAGGATAATTAATCTAACTTGTAGAGTCGAGGGGTGTGCTTAGTTTCTTATTGGTTAGGGTCAGCCTTATTCGACGCCAAAACTAAGCATTCTTTCCTCTAGGTCCATTTGCTCATTTTTGTGCCCTAAACATCTTATTATAAATGTACAAATAAATAAATAATAATTAATAAAATACCTGTTAATTTTATATTAGGTCTTAAATTATGCATAACTCAATCAAATAAGTTAAACAAAATAAACTTGAATAGCGTAGTTATACAACTGACATACAGGGATTATCTTGTGTTCAAGTAAAACCTATAAAGGATGTATCTATAATATTTGGATAAGGTTTGGGTGCATGTCATGGTAACACTCGTACGACCCACTTTGTAAAAATTACAATTGATGTAATCAAAATCTAGTTTATGTGGAGACATATGAGTGTGTGAGTACCCTATACATTGAGTTTATATAACCTAGATTATGAAATAATTTATCTCTATATTTGTTGATTGTGGAGATCGATTAATATTTCATAGGATCGTCATCATATATGACTCTACTTTAATCTTGAATGAGTTATGAACTTCTGCATATGACAGTTTGTTCTTTCATTTGCATGAGTGAGAGTGTCATGACTAAGCCGTCAACTCAATATACTTACTATTTTGGAGACTTAGTTTTGCCTAATTAAACTTTGTTATTTTTTATGAGCATTGTTGCTTCTATTCTTATTTTATGTTGATAGTAGGAAAAATGCACTTTTGGTTCCCAAAATTTGTATTTATTTTGTCTCCAAAGTTTCAAAAGAGACTTTTTAGTCTTTGAGGTTTGAAAAATTCTTCTAAATGGTCCCTAAGTTAATTTTATTGTTAGTTGACTTAATAAAAGAGTCAAGTGGCATGTTGAGGAAAAGTGAAGTAGAAAAGAGAATTATCCACTCCACTTAGAAATGATAATATAAAATTAGTAAGAAAAAAATACACCTCATTTAAAATTTGCCAACTTGATAAGCCACGTCACTTTTTCATTACCCAACTAAAGGTAAAATTAATTTAAAGACTAGAAGCATTTTTCAAAGTTTAGAGACTAAAGTACTTTTCAATCATTTTGCCCTTCATTATATCCTTCCATTCAATATCATTCGTTTTTAAATCTAATAATTAAACTTTTTCTCTGGTTATTGTTAAAAAGTCTTATGTTGAAAAGATACAATATTGAAGTTGATTTTTCAATAGTTAATTTGTCCATTAATGATTAAACTTATTTTTGTGCACTTTTGGGAATGGTGTAGAAATTAAAGTTTTTCCAAAAACATTATAAATACACATTTTAATTTCTAAATCAACCTTTGATATAGAGCTAATAAATTTCATTTATTTATTTGATATAGAAATACTAAAGGGTAACATTGGGAATGATTGAGAAATAAAAGAAAAAAAAAACCATTGGAGAGGTTTCTTCCATGTCTTTTAGGCTTCCCTTTGCATCTCTCTATAATTAAATATATAATATCTTCTTCCTCCCTTTCATTGATAATCAAAGATTTTGTGTTAGATGCATGTATTCATTTTACACAGAACGACGACGTAAGAGGCGCACACAGCTGTTTAATTTGTTGAATGGTAGTGTACATGACCTACAAAAAGAGTGGTTGATCAAGAACATCCGTCGTTACGTTTTTATTCCAAATTTGCTTTCTCTTTTCGCTCATGAAACACATGTTTGAAAGTAACTTTGTAGCCTTAAAACACATTTTATTAATTGATTTTAATATTATAAAAAATGTGTTATAGAAATGTAAAATTAAATACTGATTTTTTTTTAAAAAAACAAAAAAATAAAGACAAATTTTTATCCGTTTCTTAAAATAATTTGCATATTAAGTATGATGAATGAATTCTAAGCCTAAATTCAAAGAAAAAAAAACAATTTTTTAAAAAGTACTGTATTTTTTAATTAATTTTTAAATTTTGACTTGTTTTGTAAATTATTACCGAATGTAAATTTTTTTTTAAAAAAAAGAAGTTTGTATTTAAAATAATCTTGTTTGGCATAAAATAAGGGGACATTTTTAAAAATAGCAAAAGAAATTAAAATATTTACAAACTATAGCAAAATTTTGGATTCTATCACTCATAGTCTTCTATCAGTATAGCTTATCAATGATTATCATAGATAGAATTTACTCTAGGTTGTAAATATTTTATAAAATCTACTATTTTTAAAAATTTTCCCTAAAATAAAATTGATTTTTGAAAAATAAAATATAATTCGGTAATTTTAAAATCACTTTCGTTTCGAACCAAATTAGTTGTAAGTATTTGAAAATTATTTTTAAAAATTTTGAATCAAACAAAAATTTTTATTTGATGATTAAAAAATTATTGTTTCAAAATTAATTATATACAAATCTATTCTTCTAAAATCATTATCCCTTATATCACTCCTTCAAAACAAATCGTTAGAGTATATGATACAAAAAGTGACGTTAACTATTTTAGAATTATTTTTAAACAAAAACTTATGCATTGAATTCTACTCTCAAAATCACCGATCTCTAATACAACTGATATGACTTTTTTTCCATTTCTTTTGTTTCAAGGTTTTGCTGTTGGCCATCTCATTTATACTACTGATTCACTGAAGGAGCTCCAACATTTAGGCCTCCAAGTGTTGCAGTTCAAATCATTCTCTCCTTTTATTCTCAAATCTATATTTCTCCTATGACTTTTTATTTCAACACAATAACTGCGATGTACCTTGGCTTATCAATCTAATTTACTTATTTGCGATCTCTTTTTGGCCGAATAATATTACAAATTTAAGTACATCAGATAGTATACGGAGACCTAAACGTTAAAGAACATACTACATGCTAGTCATCACAAATTTAATTACTTGGTTAATTTAAGTATATTATGTCAAGACATCTTAAATAGACGTCTCTCAAAATATAAAATTAATTGTATAAATGAATGAACTCTATTCTTAAGAGAGTCAAGTTAGCCATATAGGTTAAGTAATTAAGACGAGGTTCTTATATTTTAAAATGCAAACGATAGAAGGTTGAATATCAGGGAACAGTTATAGAAAAATTATATACAAAAAAATCGAAAAGGAACAAATTATGTTTAATGAATTTTATTAGGATATAATGAAAATGCACATTCACAATATTTTCTCCATAACTCTCATCATGTTACTAAATCCACCCAAGTTTAAAAGGAGATTTAAAAAATTTAGATAAGAGAACTGTTTAACTTTAAATTTCCTTCAAGATTTGAGCTCCTTCGTGTGGATGCAGGCACTATTTCGCCGAACCACATTTAACTCCTTGTGTCATCCTCTTTTTCTTCTGTCACAAGTCTTGCATGTGCTTTTCTTTCTTCTCTAAACATCGTCATTAGAGAGTGTGTTCGATAAACCAAAGAGTTTCTGGTTTCTACATAAAAGATTGAAAGGAATGAAACGATAATCAGAGCGTGTGACAAACTCTTGGACCACGTGATTTAATTGCTATCACAGATTGCAGCATCTCTGTCTCTAATCCATTTTGGATCAGTTTCATCATTTGAGCCCTAGTGAATATTTCAAAAGGCCAACAAGTTAGTACCAAAGCTTATTCGACTCCAACAAAAAACAAATGTTAAATTTCAAGGATTAAGAAACTGACCAAGCTTATATGACAGTAACAAAGTATATGAAAACTGAAAATCTTAATGGTAAAGGTGATTTAGCCTTTAGAAAGCCAAGATTAAGGCTATTATAGAACAACAAAATGATTATATAGAGCCATACAAGATTTTGACAAATTGCCAACCACCTACCACAAGAAGCAAAAGAGGATACGGAGCTTGTCGTCTATGGAACTTTGGTCCTCAACCTAAGTGATAGGTTTGCTTCGACAGGTAATTGATCAAGAAACTTCTTAAGCTTGAAGAATTATTTGTCATCAAAGATATTATTTTTAAAAACAGTAGGTGAATCTGACAGTGCTGGCACAATGTCAGACATGATGTGATCACAACAATATATGCGACAAGAATGACAGTTACGAAAACACATGTAAATCGAAAAATAATGACACAAGAATTGATAACTCAATTTGGTGTAAAATCATCTACGTTTGGAGGTAGTGTGTCCAGTGAAACAAAACTTTATCATTATAAAGATTTTAGCAATTACAACGAAAGTACTTATCTAAGATACTCCCTCTTCAGTGATTTGTATAGCTTTCTCTTCTACGTTTTAACTTAGGCTCTCCCTAAACTTGAGCTCCCTCACACTTCTACAATATGTTTCTTCAAGTTTTGTATGAAATTCCTTCAATATAATATGTTTAGACTCTCCTAAGCGTGAGTAACACCAATTTATCCAAAAGCTTAAACTAGTGGGTGAAGAAAAATTTAATTATATATCATTAACAATGAGATACCCTCACATTCACTATATTTAGGCTCCCCTAAATATAATATCAATATCAAACTCCTCTCAAGTTTTACAATGGCTATCGAACCAATAGTCTCAGCTACAAACATAAGGTTTTTCACTATCAATACATCAACGTTGAGGCTTAGACAAATTCTAAGCTCAAAACGTTCAAACATACACTGTTTTAATGAGGCGGATAACTCTAAAATTAATGAGCAGGAAGAAAAATTCTTAAGGTCAATCAGTACAAGAAGAACTTTTGGTTTATTGTTCTTTAAATCAAATGAATTATCTAGAGTGATTTTCTTTCTCTTTTATACACTGTACCTAGAGGCTAAAAGAAAAGGAATAATAAGGATACACCAATGAGTTACAACAAATAAATGATAATTAGAATATTTACATTTAAGCGATTGCACAGAATTTGGAACAAATTTGTCTGAAGAACTTTCCAAAGGAGCAATGTCAAGATTGATTCTTCGTTGTTCAGAATTGCTGCTGTATCTACGCTGGGAGGATTCAACCATTTGCTGCAGATATGTAGTTTTGATGAATTAAGGTTAAGTTGAAGAATGGGCTTGTGTGATGTTTAAATCATGTGGTGTTCGGCTTGTGTATTGTTGGGCCTGATTCATGTTTTTTATCACACACAATATAAATATGGTAGCTATGGAAATGTAATTTTTTTGTTGAGAAAATAAATATTATTTGCAAGAGAATAAGGACCGAACATATGTTAGAGAATAATGTTACACGACCTTTCATATATGTAAAAAGTATTTTGTTGACATAGTGTCTAATATTTGTCGTTGTTATGTTGCTCAAATCTTACATTTAATAAAATCAAATCAGCCAACTAATGTATTAATATTATTCCTAATAAAATGTATTTGAGGAAGAACTTCACTTTTTAAATGGATTCTACTAAGTCACTGGGAGATAATAATGATAGTTTCAGGATTTAAAAATGTTAGTGATGACAATGAGGCGTATTTGTGTTGTCTACTTAATTAACTCTCCTCGCGAAGCATATAAATGAAAGATATGAAGAATCTCAAGTATATCGTAGAAAATGTATTAACTGGATGTTATAATATCAACACACATAAGGAAATGGAGTTGCAAGGCATTAATTAAATTAAAAGAACAACGTATAGATGTAGGGTTACGTTGTTTGTGAAAGGCAAAAAATGGTCACTCAAAAGACTATAAATAAACAACCTCACTAATTGAAGACAACGAGGGCAGACAAAAAATTAGATGCAATTATTGTAAAAAGGAAAGCCAACTAATAAAATGCTGCTACATTTTAGAGAGGAAAAATCAGAACAAATCCAAGGGAAAACCTATAAAAAGATTAGTAGTTAAAACCCTCTAACTTGCTCATATTTCCAAATATCTTTAGTTTTAACTTTTTTTTTTTTTTCGCCTCTATTTGATTCTTTTCCACATATTATATTTTTCATTTATTTCAAGAATGTTCGTTCTTTCATTTGGTTTTTTCTTCGATTTATGCTCATGGTTTACGCTTGATTTTGTTAATTTCAATTTTTTGAAATCGGCATTTGCTTGAGATTTTTGGTTTGTTTAAAGATACAAAATATTTGATGAGTATGGAGAGATTGAAGATGCATAAGTAATCGGATATTAATCATACATTTGTTCATAGTAGTAACCAACATATAAATCAGTAAGTTATACTTTTTAAGTAAACAATAGACAAAATTTTCAATGAATATCATATTATATTCAAATAGCAATCAGTCATCAGATAGTAATTGATATCATTGACAATCAAATAATTGTTAATATTAAGTAGCAATTAGATGACAATCATGTAACAAATAAGTATCTGTCACACCCCCTTCCAAGGTTTCCTCATGTGACCAAGAGAGATGTAAACACCTGGGCACTCACCATTTATCTCATCGCGAGATTAATATGTTGGGCGTCTAGTAAGCGGAATTCTATAACTCATTTACTCTTCAACGTGTGTCATAGACTAAGCTAACTCAATGAAAGACTCCATTCAAGAACCACTTAGTCTGACCAAATGCTATATCAACACATTTCATTTTAATGTCTAGTGAGTGGGGAGGGAACAAATATTTGAAAGATTAAACAAAATATCTAGTGAGTGGGAATTTCAACACATTTCATTTTAATAAATAGTTTCCACAAAAAAACAACGCAAAAATCATAAACTTGAAATTCATTTTGCTAGCTCAATGCGATTTATCATAATATATATGCGTATCAAAATCTGAAAACCCATTCCATTGCCATAAGCATATAAGCTATGTCAAACATTTGAAATCACAATGTTGTTCACAAATATTTCCTTCGAAAATTCACCTTTTTCTTGCGGAAAACATTTCAACATAAATCATAAGGCATAAATTCACAACTTAACACAAATGTATCCACCACCTTAGTTGAGATTGTAAGATCCGTACCTAAGTAGAAGGTTAAAATTTTGGTTAAGTATAGGAATAGGGATATTGAATAAAAGGTTGTGAAGAAAATTTAAGACTTCGCAATGAAGTAAGACTACGCGATAAGAGGCTAGATGATTAAGGATCTTCGCGAGGTGGTGTTAGGTGAGAAGCTAAGGAGCTTTGCGAAAAGAAATATGGAGACTTCCCAAAAAAATTTCTAAGTTTGCTTAATAGGCCACGTGTAGAGTTTAAATTAAGCATGATTTAATTAAACCTTAAGTCTACATGTGTACCACTAAGAGTAGGAGCTGGCAAGCTATTATGAATTTAAGCATGACTAAGCTGATTTGGAAGTAGTATAAATAGAGAGTTTCGGCCAAATTATTGAGTATTGTTATTCTGAATTTTTTGCAGAAGAAAACGTAAGGGTGAAGTGCTACAAAGTAACTACAAGAGAGAAGAGGAAGAAGAAAAGAAGTTGAAGTTGGAATAACCAAGGGCTGTAAGTGTTTTCTTCAACATGTTTTATGTTAAAAGGTTTCTTTATAAAGTTATTATTGGTTTGAAATAACAATTACAATTCAAATGTTTTCAAAGAGGTATATTTAAAAGCTTATGCCATGTTTCAAGTATGTTTCATGAGATTTCAATGTTTGTGAAATGATGTTCAAACCATTAGTTTACTTCCTATCAATGAGCTGACTATTATGTGCACATAAGGAGTAAGGGCAACCATGTATAAAAGATATGCATTGGTAAGATGAGGGTGAACAATATTGTATAAAAGATGTACATTGCGCTTCAATCTGAGCAACAAGGACGAATCTGTATATTCTCAGATGCTATTATTACATTAGTTTATGCAAGGTAATAAGACATAGTGTAGAGAATAATTCGGGATCCTTGGCGAAAGGAATGATTGTAAGTCTTATGCTAAATGATGAGTTTATGTGAAATAATATATTTATATAAAGATGATTTTATGTGATTTGATACGTTTGGCGAACTGATGTTACAAAAAGTATTTTGCTTATTAAAAGGATTTCTTAAAATCTTATTAAGCCTATTGACTTATGTTTTAAAGCTTCACCTTCCAGGGATCAGGCGTTAAGGCTAAATAAGGAAAGAAGAACTTGCTAGGTAAGAAGGACTGCTAGGCATTTTGGCTTAAGTCTTAAGTTTTGAAAGTGTGTAATCTATAAAGAGTTGTAATTGTATGACTTAAGTTTAATAAAGGTTGTTTTGAGTATATTCTTTTGTGTAGAGTGTTTATATCACCTAAATAATTATTTAAGTTTCAAGTAAATTAAGCCAAGAAAGTTATTAGGCTGGGTGTCTTTAGCGCTTAACGTGTCAGAGATACTCAAGTCACGATGCGTGTCACGTACCAAGCAAGGATGTACGCAAGGTTAGGGTGTGATAGAGATGTCACTTAAATATTCTTCTCGTCGAGTCGTGAATATGCGTTGTAATCTCAACACATCAACAAGTATAACTACTTACCATACATGTAAAGAGTGTTTTCTTATACCAAATCACAAAGCAAGTATAAGGTATCCTGACACCAAATCACATAGCAAGTGTAAAGCTCCTTATACCAGATCACAAAGCAAGTATGGATTGTTCATTACATAGGGTACTAAAAATTTTCACAAAACACAAATAATAACTCATTAATTTACTAATCAAATGATATCATTAAATAAAGACAAGTACTCCAGAGTTTAAATATCATATGAAATTCATTTTGGTTTTTAAAATATTTTAAACACCATTCACAGTCGAGATGAGGTTTCCTTCTAGCCTAAGCACATGGCAAAAATCCTTGTCAACCTCGAACGCCTGATAGCTTTGAAAAGTCTTCTCAATGCCTTGTAACTTCTTCAGCCCTTACTTAGTTCAAAGTTTAGATTAAGCTCTAAAACTTGCCTTGAATCTCTTTATTTATATATTTCTTCGATGAGAACTTTCATGCCGAAATGATTACTTCTGTCAGACAGAGAGTTTCAACGAATTGCATTCTTCCACATAGCTCTCACTATCCAAATTAATTGATCATGTCACGTCCCACTCCACTAGTCGCTTCATGTGACCAAAACGAGGCGTGACGCCTAAACACCCAACGTGTACCTCTCTGCGAGATAACAAGTTGAATGCCTAGTAAGCAAAACTTCTCAAACCAATTTCCAATGCAATGTTTCAACTTTGAACTCAGCAGATCTTTATGTTTGTTTTTTATTGTCCTCTATAATAATTTATTGGATAATTGGTTTATTATTTAATTAGTTAATAAAAGTTATTATTCTTATCATTATTCAATTGCATGTTATTGTATAATAATATCCATGAATATGTTATCATATTTCAAATGTCTCTAATCGATTATTATTGTGAAAACAATAATCAATTAAGATTAGTATGAGTTATAATTGATAATCATAGGATGATTATATATGTACAAACACAAATTAAAATCATATTTTCTTATTAGAGAATAAGAATTGAAATGACCATTTTTTAGATTGTTACATGGACATGTGTCATAAATAATCTCAAATAATTGATTATTTTGATCCTTAGACTTGAGATTATCATAGTGTTAAATAAAAGAATTAATCTATTATGATCCAATCAAACGCTATCATTTGTCTCCTGGAAACAAGCACAACTTTAGAAACAGATCATCTATCTCTTGGAAATCGATGGAGAATAATAACATAGTACTTGTAGACATGTGCTTGTAGCCAACCAACATCGCCAAAAACTTACCTTGACGTATTGGTTAGCTTTGAACTTAGGGGAATAGTGATGTTGCTTATGTTGGTGTATATTTAATTATATGTGATGAGTCATTTGCAAAATTCTCCCATTGTCTCTTTTCATCACATAATTATAAGTCCTCTCATTGTGTACAAGTTTTCTTATTACTTGCTAAGTGTAAACGAAACAATAGGTTTTCCCTAGATGAACCTGGGTCGAACTTAGGGAATTGATATCAAAGCTTAGTTCTAGAATTTACTTCTCAATTAGGCGGTATAAAAGAATAATCTATAGAGTATAAAAGAGTGTAAGTTTATACTATATCTACTTATGTACACTAGAGAATGTGTAAAGATGGAATAATGAAAAGGTGGTTGAGAGAATCAATGAAACTCACATGTGAACTAACTTGTATTATAGAAGTGAGTGATGGAAAATTCATGCATTACTAGGCTATTAAGCTATATGAAAGCTTTGGTACGATACAACTTACTTAACTAGCTTATGATTAGGGCAAGCACCTCTCGATGTCTTTAAACGCCACAGTTGCTCACCTCTCGGGATCCAAATGACTAAGCTTGGTTAAGCAAGTTGTATCTAGAATAGTTCACTTATAAAACTTATAAAGCTTCGTGTTTAAGGGTGACAACCTCTCAGTGCCTAATACCCACACTTGTTCTCCTTTCAAGACACAAATGTTGGAAGATAATTATGTCACTAAGCAAAGTTTGTCTCCAAACTCCTCCTTGCGCACGTTAGTTATATCCTTGCTACATGCCCTCTCGGATAGTTGGCGACATACACTGACCAAGTGATGAAAATAGCTCAGCCAACGCGATAAGAATTATAAGATAATTTTTTATCAAGAATCTATCATAGATCCTAAACTACAAATAACACCTTGATAGATGAATAGTAAAGAAATGATGGATGGAAAAGTGCATAAATATACATTGTATTAAAGAATAAAGCATGCATTCAGCCACTAAACAATATAAACAAATAAAATAGTGAGTCCCCATATGGCATTATAGATCCTTTCCATTGCTCGCGAGCTTTCATGATCTTATACCTTTACATGAAATATTAAACATAGAAAATAGTGAGTATATAAATATACCCAGTAAGGGACCCATTACTGGTCCAGCTAGGTGATCTGTTAACTTCTCGTTAGGAACATAATCATAACATCGTGTATTCAATAGAGCACACATGTGTGAGTGATCACAGGTACACACTCCATAAACATATATGTGATAGGTAGGTACGCCCCTAATCGTGCTAGTGGTCTCGTCAGAACACCCCTAGTCGTGCGAGTGACCTTGTATACACAATATAACTATCTTCTAACCGTGCATGTGATCCATACATACACCCCTAATCGTGCGAGTGACCCAATAGATAGGATCACAATACAGGTGGGGTAAAAAGCTTAATAGACACATGACGGTCCAAAAGCATGTAACAATCAACATAACATGGCATGAATCATTAGTCATAACAGTCCATAAAACATAAAATCCATAAATTCTACTTAAACATCATGTACATCAGTCAACAACCACAACATTTCATTATGCATTTTCAGTTACTATCAATGCATAATCACAAAATACATGCCGCTCTTAAAATTTAATTCGAAGGTCAAGTAGTAGAATTTCTTACCTTGAGATTAGCTAAAACAATTAATTTCTAGTTGATGGTTGACAATTTTCCAATTAACTCAATCATAAACAATAAAGGAGATTTCAAAAACTTTAATTAACAATACAATGGTCAACTGCTAAATTTTTCCATGTCGACTTACCAACAATTGAGGTTGAAACCAATTTAACCTTGAAAAATTCCACGAATTTTATTGTTCCAGAATTTTTCAAAATACACTTTCAAAGAAACATAAAACTAATCTTAAAGCTAAAATTTAATTTATTTAGGCCAAAATTAAATATTTGATGGGCATACCTAAAACTCAATCAAAACTCACCAAGGAAAAAAAAATACTAAAGTGGCTCAAATAGGTTAAGGAAAAGGTCACAAAACCCACGGCTTGGTTGGGATGAAGGGTAGCTTAGATGGCTTGGATGAGGGGAAGGTTGGCTTGGATTGCAAGGTACACGGCTCAGGTTGCAATGATGGAGATTGGATCTGACTTGGCTTGCAACGACGGACGAAGTTGTTTGAGTGTTAACAGAGAATGACGGGAGGATGGCTACCGTCAAACGATGCGTGAAGGACTCCAAACGGCTTCGTGAGGATGGGATGCGATAGAAACATAGGGTGCTCGACTTGGTTGGAGGCTCGTTGGCTTCATCAGACAGTCATCGTCATGCGAAGCAGCTAAGTTGGCTGAAGGACTCGCAGTGGGCTAGGGTGGACGAACAAAGAAGAAGGTGAAAAAGTTTTGCTTGTTTGACTTCACTCAAACCAAGATTTCTTTTTTAAATAAAATAATTATTATTATAATAAATTTTATTTCCTTTTCTTTATTCAAAATAACCAACCCTAAATTTCTCTTTCCTCCTTTACCCAATTAAATAAATCCAAAATTCTCTCTCCAATTAATTTTTCATCAATCAACATTTATCTTTTTACTAATAGTTATATTTTCCCAAAATATAACTTTCTTCTTCTTCTTCTTCTTATTATTATTTTTTCTTTCTCAACAAATATCTTTTCTCTAAGAAATTGTCCTTTCAACAAATATAATTATCTTTTCCTTTTCCTTTTTTCACCCTTCAATTTAATTAAATAACACCCACATTATTTAATTATTTCCAATTTCCACAAAACCACATAATTTTTATTAAATAAAAACAAAATAATGCCCAATAAATTAAACATAATTAAACAAATATGAGATAATTAACTCCAAAATTATCTTAATTTTCGGAACATTACAGATTTGTAGCTTAATTCCACATGTGTCCTATGACTTTTGTTCTTATGGGTGTCAAACCATATATTCTTGAATAGCCAAACACGTCATCCCAGAAGATATAGAACATTCAACACTTCATCTAGTAGAAATTAGTGCTAGCAGTTCCACTGCCACTATTTTCACCGATTACCATGACTCCACTATTTTATGTAGTGCATCAAAAATCACGTCCTACCGTGTAAAATCGTATCCCACGATAATGCATCCATTGTAAGAGTGAACCTCAGATAAATGTCCCATCACAAGTGAGTAGAAATCATGAGAATGATTTTCTCTCTCACGCATTTTTAAAACTTGAAATTCATGTAAGTGAATACATATAAATTGACAAATAAGAAATACTAATTTCCAATTTCATTTACGTTATATACATGTGCTCTAAATCAATCAGAAAATGCTCGTTGATGTCTTTTTATAATTCGAAAGCGCTTTGAGCTTGACGACATATCAATCTGAAGTGTTTCCTAAAGTAGATAATTGTGAGTTTGTGTGACGACAATAACAAAGACTTAAAATAGGTTTGATTATAAAGATGGAAATGCTTACTTGCGGTACTTTGCTATTTCATCTACATTATTGAGGATGTACCAATTTGTGAGGCGTTTCTCTTCCTGTGATAGAGTTTGTAAACTTAACGCCCCTAATAGTCTTACTTTCTGCAAAAACACTTCAAACTCACCAATTACCTCGTCATCTAAAATGCTATCATCATTTTGTCTAGCTCTAGTGAATATAGTTTCGATCCCACTTAGATATTTTGAACAAAATGTCTTTAATTCATTCATCACATCTCTAGTGAATATAGTTTCAATCACAAGTCAGGAATGCTATCATCAAGACGTGCTTTGTTTCAAACAAATTGTTTTAACGTGCGTAAACTTCTTTCAATGGCATAAATCCAACTTTAAGAGACCGAACTAGCAACTTTGGTTTCATATGGTAGATGAACGGCAAGGTGTATCATTATGTCAAAGAAGGCAGGTGAGAATATTCTTTTCAATTTAGAAAATATAATTATGATATCTGTTTACAATCGGACCAAATCACTAATTTTTATCATTCTTTCACACAAGTAACGAAAAAACCACACAATTCAGTCACATCGGAGAACACACTTTCAATAGATATGCTCGAACATCAATAGAAAGAAGTCGATGTAGCAAAACTTGACAGTCAGGTGTTTTAAGACCTGATATTTTCTCATCTTTGTCATTCGCACATCATGAAATATTAAAAATTAATCCATCAAGAAACTTAAATAATTTTAGATACTTTTAAAATGCAACTCGATCGCTGCTAGTCAACGTGTAACTTGCATGTGGCTTTACTAATCTATCGACTTCTATCAGGCATAAATTCTTTCTTATTTTTAAATCGTGTTGCTCCAAACAAGCATTCGTGGTATCTTTTATTTTTTTTCAATATTCAACAACGTACCAACCAAGTTGTCACAAATATTCTTTTAAAAAAGATACTTCTCTTAGTCCAGTTGAGAGCTTGCGTCCTTTTCTTATCTTTCAGTGAGGGATGTTTCCTTATAACTAGAAAATCCAATTAATCTAGTTATTCTAAGATTTCATGCCCATTCATTACCACTAGAGGATCCTTACACTCTACCTTTCTATCGTGTAACTTACTTTTATTCCAAACGTGGTGCTCTAGAAGATAACATCGATGTCTCATGAAAGATATTTTTTTTTTATCTTGAATGACGATCTATCTCCCATGCATATCAGACATGTTTGATACTCTTTTGTACTTCACTAGGATAAGTCACCATATGTCAGGAAGTCATTAATTTTCCACAAGGCTGTATATAATTGAAAGAACTGACCGGTAAGAGAATCATAAGTATGCACACGAAAAGTCCACAACATTTTTTAATATATTCCTCAATCAACGATTGTAGGTAAACATCAATTTCCCTACCAGGAGATCTTAGACCAGGCATGAGCAATGACATGAAGAAGTTGGACTCTTTCATGCATTTTCAAGGTGGAAAATTATAAGGAATTAATACCACATGCCACATATTGTACAAGGTACTCATTTTTCCAAACGAATTAAACTCATCTGAAGTTAATCCTAAACAAGCGTTCCGTGAATCTGAAGCGAAATAAGGAAATTCATAATCAAAATGCTTCCATCCCTCTACATTAGTTGGATGTCTTAACACATTCTGTAACGACCCAACTTTTCTAACTAAGTCGAAGTCATTAATTCTTTTACAAGGCACTTTGATTGACACAAAACATAATAAAATTTAATCAAAACAATAAAGTCAAGAAAACTTAAGTTCGGGCCCTGTTTCAAATAACCAAAATCTTTCAAAGTACAGTTTTTAAAACAACAGTTCAATCACAAATATTTCTAAACAGTCTCATTTATTAAGGAAGTATGAAAAACATAGAGCGGAAGCATTTGAAGAACATTCCCCTATGGCAATCACGTCTCCTTCTTGTCCCTCGTCGGTCTGCATCCTTTATTACCTTTGCCTGAAAAACATTAAACATAAAAGAGTGAGTACAAACAGACTCAGTAAGAGACCCACTACTGGTCCCGTTAGTGGAAGAATTAAACTATTAACTTCCTAATAGGATACCCTGCACAGTCTCAGTTTTGTGATCCCATAAGATACACACAATTAGTCTAGCGCCCTGAAGGACACACATATCAGTCTAGTCTCTGCAGAAGCACGTATCAGTCTAGTGCTCCCAAAGGATGCACATATCAATCTAGTGCTCCCGAAGGATGCACATATCAGTCTAGTGCTCCGAAGGATGCACATATCAGTCTAGTGCTCCTGAAGTATGCACAATAGGTGGTGATCCCGTAGGACACCTGCAAGGTAACTACCCAATAGGAAACTAATAATTTTCCCCTCGGT
>JBBPDI010000023.1:28502662-28535134 GCA_037974545.1 Cucumis variabilis | reverse complement strand
TCTCACTTTGAAACTCATACTAAAATTTTGGTTGGTGCGAGATACGTGCGAGATACATGTGAGATAGGTGTGAGATAAAACATTACTTCCTCATAAGCTTGCTAAAGATGAATGAGACCATTCTAAGAGGTTTAAGAAGGATAACAATCTTATTTTGAAACTCCTACCGAACTTTTGGTTGGTGTGAGATATGTGTGAGATAGATGCGAGATAAAACATTGCTTCCTAATAAGTTTGCTACAGATGCATGAGACCATTCTAAATGATTTAGGAAGGGTAACAATCTCATTTTAAAATTCCTACTAAAATTTTGGTTGGTGCGAGATACGTGTAAGATACGTGTGAGATAAAACCCTACTTTCAAACAAAGTTGCTTAAGATGCATGGGATCATTCATGAAAACATTAATGCCTAAGTTAAACATACATAGGACAATTCTAAACACTTTAGGAAGGGTATCAATCTCATTTTGAAACTCCTACTGAAATTTTGGTTGGTGTGAGATACGTACGAGACAAAACCCTACTTCCAAACAAAGTTGCTAAAGATGCATGGAATAATTCATAAAACATTACTGCCTAAATAAACTACTTGCTAAACATGCATAGGACAATTTTAAACAGTTTAGGAAGGGTAGCAGTCTTATTTTAAAACCCTACTGAAATTTCGGTATGTGCGAGATACGTGCGAGATGAATGTGAGATAAAACACAAGTTCATAAGCCTTACTAAATCAAATTGCTTGCACTCCTAAACATATATTGTAACATATTTACTAAAATGATTAATAATAGGAGGAAAGCCTACAATTTTTATGTTTAGGTTTAGGAACAAAACTTATTGAATCATTTGTTCTCTCTAACGTTACACATTTGTTCTCCCCAACGTTACACACCTACAATTTAAATTCTCTCTAACAACTAAATGCTAAATAAACTGGTTTGACATAGGACGAATTAATATGGGGAGCTGCTTGGTTATACAAGAGGCAACAAAGACTGCATTTTATTGGAACTACATCACCAAATTCTCTTTTCTAATCATATATATGTGTGTGTGTGCCTGTACAACATTTGCATTTCTTTAAATTTTAATGGTATATCTAAAATGTATATCAACAAACAACTCAAACAACAATGATTTATATATATATAAACAACTCAAATTTTGGTACTCACTTAATTTTAAAGAGGGTGAATACGCCACTGGAATCGAAAAAGGAAATGAAGAGGTTCCGTGAAAACTAAACTGAAATTGGAAAAGAGTGAAGAAGCGTTTACCGGAGTTAGAAGTCGAAACAAAAGAAACGGCCGTGGAGAAGAAATATACTGAAGAGGCATTCACCAGAGGCACCGAAGTTGAAGTCAAAGTGAAGTTGAAATCGAAACAAAAAAGAAATAGACGTGGAGAAAAAATGTACTAAATAGACGTTCACCGGAGGATTAAAGTTGAAGTCGAAGTGAAGAAGTCGAAGTCGAAATGAAGAATGGGTTTACTTTTTTTTTTTAGTGGTTTGTTTTGTTTTTAGGTTAAAGAGAAAAAAATGGGGGAGAATTAAAAAAATGGTATTTTTTACTTTTCACCTCATATTTATCCTAAATCTCAACTTTTTAAAAAAAATCCTAAATTTCAATTATCCTTCTCTTTTTAGCCTATTTTTGGAAATTTCCTAAGTAAAATGTCTAAAATTTAAAATACTAAAAAATTTATAAATAGATGCGGAAGCAAAACTGAGTTCCCATATGGCATGTCATGGATCCTTCCTGTTGCTCGTGAGCTTTCATGATCTTATATCTTTACATGAAATATTAAACATAGAAAATAGTGAGTATATAAATATACCCGGTAAGGGACCCACGACTGGTCCAGCTAGGTGATCTGTTAACTTCTCATTAGGAACATAATCATAACATTATGTGTCCAATGGAGCACACACGTGTGAGTGATCACAGGTACGCACTCCATAAACATATATGTGATAGGTAGGTACGCCCCTAATCGTGTTAGTGGTCCCATCAGAACACTTCTAATCGTGCGAGTGACCTTGTATACACAGTATAATTGTCTCCTAACCGTGCATGTGATTCATAAGTACACCCCTAATCGTGCGAATGGTTTTATGGGAACACTGCTAGTTGTGCGAGTGACCCCATAGATAGGATTACAATACAGAAGGGGTAAAAAGCTTAACAGATACACAACGGTCCAAAAGCAAGTAACAATCAACATAACATGGTATGAATCATCAGTCATAATAGTTTATAAAACATGAAATCCATAAATCTTGCTTAATCATCATGTACATCAGTCTACAACCACAACATCTCATTCTGCATTTTCAGTTACTATCAATGCATAATCACAAAATGCATGCCACTCTTAAAATTTAATTCGAAGGTCAAGCAGTAGAATTTCTTACCTCGAGATTAGCTAAAACAATTATTTACTAGTTGATGGTCAAAACTTTTCAATTAACTCGATCATAAACAATAAAGGAGATTTCAAAAACTTTAATTAACAGTACAATGGTCAATCGCTAAATTTTTCCATGTCGACTTACCAACAATTGAGGCTGAAACCAATTCAACCTTGAAAAATTCCATAAATTAATTGTTCCACAATTTTTCAAAATACACCTTCAAAGAAACATAAAACCAATCTTAAAGCTAAAATTTAATTTACTTAGGCCAAAATTAAATATTTGATGGACATACCAAAAACTCAATCAAAACTCACCAAGGAAAAAAAATATTAAAGTGGCTCAAATAGGTTAAGGAAAAGGTCACAAAACCCACGGCTTGGCTGGGATAAAGGGTAGCTTAGATGGCTTGGATGAGGGGAAGGTTGGCTCGGATTGAAAGGCACATGGCTCAGATTGCAACGATGGAGATTGGATCTGACTTGGCTTGCAACGACTGATAAAGTCATCTGAGTGTTAACAGAGAACGACAAGAGGATGGCTACCGTCAAACAATGCGTGAAGGACTCCAAACGGGTTCGTGAGGATGGGATGCGATAGAAACATGGGGTGCTCGTCTTAGTTGGAGGCTCGTTGGCTTCGTCAGACAGTCGTCGTTATGCGAAGCAGCTAAGTTGGCTGAAGGACTTGCAGTGGGCTAGGGTGGACGAACAAAGAAGTTGAAAAAGTTTTGCTTGTTTGACTCACACAAACCAAGATTTCTTTTTAAATAAAATAATTATTATTATAATAAATTTTATTATTAAATTTTATTTCCTTTTCTTTTTTCAAAATAACTAACTCTAAACTTCTGTTTCTTCCTTTACCCAATCAAATAAAACCAAAATTCTCTCTCTCCAATTATTTTTCATCAATCAACATTTATCTTTTTACTAATAGTTATATTTTACCAAAATATAACTTTCTTCTTCTTCTTCTTCTTATTTTTTCTTTCTCAAACGAATATCTTTTCTCTAATTAATTGTCCTTTCAACAAATAATTTTTCTTTTATATTGTTTCCAAAATACAACATCTTTTCCTTGAATAATTATATTTCAACAAATATAACTATTTTTTCTTTTTCCATTGTTCACCCTTCAATTTAATTAAATAACACCCACATTATTTAATTATTTCCAATTTCCACAAAACCACATAATTTCCATTAAATGAAAGGAAAATAGTGCCCAATAAATTAAACCTAATTAAACAAATCTAAGATAATTAACTCCAAAATTATCTTAATTTTTGGGACGTTACAGATTTGTAGCTTAATTCCACATATGTCCTATGACATTTGTTCTTGTGGGTGTCAAACCATCTATACTTGAATAGCCAAACACGTTGTCCCAAAAGATATAGAACATTCAACACTTCATCTAATACACATTATAAATTATTGCTAGTAATTCCACTGCCACTATTTTCACCAACTACCATGACTCCACTATTTCACGTAGTGCGTTGAAAATCACACCTTACCATGTGAAATCGTACTCCACCAATAATGCATCCATTGTAAGAATGAACCTCAGATAAATGTCCCATCACAAGTGAGCAGAAATCATGAGAATGATTTTCTCTCTCTCATTTTTAGAACCTGAAATTCATGTAAGTGAATACATATAAATTCACAAATAAGATATACTAATTTTCAAATTCATTTACACTATATACATGTGCTCTAAATCAATTAGGAAATGCTCGTTGATGTCTTTTTATAATTTGGAAGCGCTTTGCGCTTGACGACATATCAATCTGAAGTGTTTCCTAAAGTAGATAATTATGAGTTCGTGTGACGACAATATCAAAGACTTAAAATAGGTTTGATTATAAAGATGGAAATATGTACTTACGGTACTTTGCTATTTCATCTACACTATTGAGGATGTACCAATGTGTGAGGCGTTTCTCTTCCTATGATAGAGTTCGTAGACTTAACGCCCCTAATAGTCTTACTTTATGCACAAACACTTCAAACTCACCAATTACCTTGTCATCTAAAATGCTATCATCATTTCGTTTGGCTCTAGTGAATATAGTTTCAATCCCACTTAGATATTTTGAACAAAAAAGTCTTTAATTCATTCATCACATCTCTAGTGAATATAGTTTCAATCACAAGTCAGGAATGCTATCAACAGGACGTTCTTTGTTTTGAACAAATTATTTTAACGTGCATAGACTTCTTTCAATGGGATACATCCAACTTTAAGAGATCGAACGATAGGTGAACAACAAGGTGTATCATTACGTCAAAGAAGGCAAGTAATAATATTCTTTCCAATTTAGAAAGTATAATTATGATATCTAATTACAATTGGTCCAATCACTTATTTTTATCATTCTTTCACACAAGTCACAAAAAAAACACACAATTCAGTCACAACAATGAGCACATTTTCAATAGATATGCTCGAACATCAATAGAGACAAGTCGATGTAGCAAGACGTGATAGTCAGGTGTTTTAAGACCTGATATTTTCCCGTCTTTGTCATTTGCACATCGTGAAATATTAAAAATTAATCTATCAAGAGACTAAACTAATTTTAGATACTTCTAAAATGCAACTCGCTCGCAGCTAGTCAACGTGTAACTTGCATGTGGCTTCACTAATCTACCAACTTCTATCAGGTGTAAATTCTTTCTTATTTTCAAATTGTGTTGCTCCAAACAAGCATTTGTGGTATCTTTTGTTTTTTCTTCAATATTCAACAATGCACCAACCAAGTTGTCACAAACATTCTTTTCAATATGCATTACATTCAGTTTATGAGGTAATAGTAGTCTAGACCAGTAAGGAAGTTTGAAAAAGATACTTCTTTTAGTCCAATTGAAAGCTCGATTCCTTTTCTTATCTTTCAGTGAGGAACGTTTCCTCATAACTAGAAAATCCAATTAATCTAGTTGTTCTAAGATTTCATGCCCATTCATTACCATTGAAGGATCCTTATGCTCTACCTTTCTATCATGTAGCTTACTTTTACTCCAAATGTGGTGCTCTGGACGATAACATCGATGTCCCATGAAAGATATTTTTTCTCTTATCTCGAATGACGATCTATCTCCTATACATATGAGACATGCTTGATACTCTTTTGTACTTCACTAGGATAAGTCACCATGTGTCGTGAAGTCATTAATTTTCCACAACAAGACTGCATACAATTGAAAGAACTGACCGATAAGAGAATCATAAGTACGCACACTAAAACTCCACAATATTTTTTAATATATTCCTCAATCAACGGTTGTAGAAAAACATCAATTTCCCTACCAGAAGATCTTAGACCAGGCATAAGCAACGACATGAAGAAATTGGACTCTTTTATACATTTTCAAGGTGAAAAATTATAAGGAATTAATACCACATTCCACATACTGTACAAGGTATTCATTTTTCCAAACGAATTAAACTCGTCTGAAGTTAATTCAAAACAAGCGTTCTATGAATCTGAAGTGAAATAAGAAAATTCATAATCAAAATGCTTCTATCCCTCTACATTAGTTGGATGTCTTAACACATTCTCTGTTTCAACTCATTTATCCATATGCCATCTCATGTCAGACGAGCCTTCTTTCGATACAAACAATCGTTGTAATATCAGTATCAACAAAAAGTGGCATAATACCTTATGTAGAATTTTTTCCTTTGTTAGAAATAACCTTGTACTGAGACTCAGAACAATTTGGACAATGTTGTAAATCACCAAATTCCTTCCACTACAATACGTAGTGGTACTTACACGCATGAATAATCTTGTATCCTAGGCCTAAGTCATGCAATTTCTGTATAGCTTCGTAGAATGAACCAGGGATAGTAGTATGTACCCATTAGAAACGTTATTTTTAACAGTTCTAATAACATGTCAAAGGACTTGTTACTCCAACCATTGAGAACCTTGATATGTATCAAATTAACAAAAAAGTTTAGGGAGGAAAATTCTAAACAACCAAAGTATAGCTCATTATGTGCTTCATTCAATAACTCCTAAAATATATTTGTTGTCTCTTATTCTACACCAATACTAAACTGCATTTCATTCTCTAAACCTTCCTCCATTTCTTTTTCATGTTCAATCGGAGCTTATAAATCATTAAGCATACTCAACATTTATTTTTTCTTGATGGAAAAGGTTACAAGTAGTTCCTTCATCAAATCTTTCTATACAGATATATACAAATTCACTGGCTCTTCATGGTACACTCAGTCTGTATAGGAGAGAGATATTCCAATTGTTAATAGATATCGCTCAACACCCTTTAATGACTCCCAAATTGAGTTCATGCATCTCTTGCATGGTCACCTTGTTCGTTTGTAATCATTGACGTAAAACTTCGCAACCTCTAAAAATTGAGACACCCCCTCTCTATACTCAACCGATAATTTATTCCTAAGTTTCATCCAACCTTTCTCCATCATTAAAGACCTAAAATAGAAATAGGATTGATTAGTCTTATATTCCTTCTCTCAAATACTCAAACTTACTACATGAATAAGCTACACCTCATAAGTACTCAATCTCTCAACTTTCACTAAAGCTAAGTTTAAACTATAAAGGCTACCATAACTGCATAATACCCAAAATAAACTAACCACAAATAACTTCAATCGTTACAAGCTACCTAACACTTTATACCCCCAAAACTACTAAAATTTAAAAACTAAGTTTGAACTAAAGAGGTTACCATAATTGTAGGATAGCCAGAAGAAATCAACCACAAATTACTTCAATCTCTACAAGCTACCGAACATTTCTCACAAAAAAAACTACTAACAAATAAGAAACTAAGTTTAAACTAAAGGCTACCATACTTCAAGATAGCCATAACAAATCTTAACGACAAATTACAGCCCCTCAAATTTTACTACTACAAATTTGGTCTTTCTTGACAAATACAAATTTTAATTTCTTGATGGTCAAGGCAAATGACCATCAAGAAAAAAAAATTCTTGATACAATGTTTATCTTGATGGTTATGTACATCAAGAAAAGTTTCCCTATTTTGATGAAGAAATATGTAAAAAACGTAAAAAAATTTGGATTGTTGGGTTTCTTGATGGAAAAAGTTCCCTTACTTTTATTGATGGTCCACAAACATCAATAAAACTATTTCTATATGGACAATAAACATCAAGGATAAATTATTAGTTGGCTGGCATTGTCCATTAAGTTAGTTTTGTTTTCTTGATGGACAAGGCCCTCAAGGGATGAATTTTCTTAATTTCCAATGACCATCATCGAAAAATATATATATTTGTTTTGGAATCTTTTATGGGTTTAGAATTTTTTTTATGGGTCTAGGGTTTCTTGATGGACAAAGACAAAAAAAAGATAATGGGCAAGGTTCATCAAGAAAAATGATATCTTGATGGACATTGCCAATCAAGAATTTTTTTATTTTATAATTTTGGATTTAGGATAAGATCATGGACAAGACACATAAAAAATAAAAAAACTATTCTTCACAAAACATAAAATTCGGACCGTTGCTAACAGGCTTAGAAAAAATGATATTCATCAATAATTGTAACACCCAAAAAATTAAGGTAATTTTTAATTTTAATTATCTTGGATTTAGTTAATTTTATTGGAATAATTGGGTGTTATTTTAGATATTGGTCGAAGATTAGTTGTTTGTAGAAATTATGATTAATTAAATATTTTTGGAAGAATATTACATTAATTATTGAAATTTGGATGTTTGGTATTGTGAACGATTTAATTTAAGTTGAATGATTTTTTTTTGTAACCTAATTTGGTGGATTTGTATGGGTGAGATTATTTTTATTTATGGATAATTAATTGGATTTTGGAATGGAAATAATTATATTAAGATAATATAATTATATAATGGTATTTGTAAGTTGTATATTAAATTGTGGAAGGGAATAATAATTATATTAAAGATAATATAATTATTAAGATTTTATATTGGTTTTTGGAAAACAGATAAAAGGAGGTGATTTGATGGATTAGAGTTAATGAGGAAAAAGAAGATATTGGGTTTTGTTTTTGAAAAGGTAAAAAGGAGAAGGAAATAAATTAAACAAAAGATATAATAACAACATTATTATTGTATATTAATTAGAGGGCTTCGTGAAACATGAAGAACTATTCTTCTTCGTCACAAATCCTAGTCGTCCCTCTTCACCCTCCTACCGCTGTCGACGATCGCTACTGCTCAGACAAATTCATTATCCTCTATTGCTCGCCATTCATCTTACCATCAGCCACACTGTCAGCCTTTTTCGATCCGACAAAGCCTTGCAAAGTTAGCCACAAGACGTTTCCTCCATTGCTGCATGCTACCAATCTCCAAAGACACCTTTGTCCGTCGCTCAACGTCGTTGTCTCTTTCACACACAACGTTGTGTACGCCAAAGTTCTTTTCGTTTGTTGATGCATTGTCGTAGCTACAGCTCCAACCACTATACCACTGGAAGCGTTCGTCTGAAGTACCCGAGCCACTAGCTTTCATCTGAGCTGTGTGAGCCATTGCTCCACTTCAGTGAGTCACACAACCAAGTCGCGCACGTCAACCTCCTTGTCGAGTCACTCGAGCTGTGTCCCAAAATCTGAGTCGAGTTGAATTTGTTCTCTTCCTATTATTTAGCCAAGCCACGAATGAGCCAAGTTGAGCCACTTTCCTATTTTGGTTACTTTTGGTAAGGTTTTGTTTGGATTTTGATATGTCCATCAAGTTGATTTTTTATTAAATGAGATTACTTTCTTAAATTGAATTATTTTTTTTGAAGGAGTGTTTGGCAAATTTTTGTGAAACGGTATTGGTGGAACTTTTTCCCCAACCAAGGTTAAGTTGGTTTCAACCTTAGTTTCGGTGAGTTTGAATACGTAAGAAAATAATAGGATGTTTGGTTGACAAAATTGATAATCTTAATTTTGTTTATGTTTAGGACTGTGTCAATTGGGAATTTACTATGAATAAGGACTTTAGCTAATCTCTAGGTAAGAGATTCTATTATTAGACCCTTACATTATGTTTACCCTTATGATGCATTAACGTAGCTATGATGCATGTGATGTGATTATTAGGGATGTTAGATAATGATACCTACATGGAAAATTGTTGTGTATGACTGAGTTATGTGATGACAAGGATATATTATGAATAAGATATCATATTTATGTTATGCTATATGTATAGGCTATGGTGTTCTGTTAGCTTTATCTATTAGAGCCGTACCATATGGGTGTCCCTCGTGGTCACCACCTATTTATGCATGTGTGGCCAGCTTTTATGTGTGATTCGAAGGGATCACTTACAACCCGACTCTTCTTTAAGGTGATTCCTTTGGATTCATCGAGAGCCCAAATGTGTCTCTACGGAATCACTGGATAGCGTGCATTCGAGAGCACAATAGTTATGCAATACTTTCTTATAGGACTCTAACGGGAAGTTAACAGACACATAGTGGGACTAGTAGTGGGTCCCTTACTGAGTATAAATTTATGCTCACTCTTTTCTTTGTTTAATTTTACAGACAAAGGTAGAGGTAAAGGAAAACTGGCGAATGACAAGAAGTAATAGTGGTTCGCCATAGGGGACAATTTATGTTTTCTTTCACATTTATGTTTTCACTATTTAATTTTCAGAAATTTATTTCATAACTCATGTTTACCTTTAGATATTTTCCATTTATTTTGAATAAGACCCGAACTAGTATTTTATTTATTTATTTTTATTTTTCTATACTTTATCAATAAACTTTTTTAATGATTATTTGAAACGTTTCCTTTAAAATTTAGTATTTTCTTTTATTTAAAAAAGTATTTATTGGTTTTACTGGTAATGACATCAGCTTAGTATAAAAAGTTGGGTTGTTACAATAATATTTCTAAATCTTTACTATTTTTTTTCAATTATTACTTTCTATTCATAAAAAATACAATATTACTTTTTTAAAAGTTAACTATTGTAATTATAATTAGATTGAAATATGTGACTTCATCAAAATAAAATTAGTTATTGTGTTCAACTTTAATGAGTTGAATTGAAAGTTTGTAATTTAGAGTTTTTAAAATTTGTAGAAGCTATAAAACCTGGCTAACATGAGCTTAGCTCAACTAACACCTGTATGTACCTGTAGAGAGGTACCAGGTTCAAATTCCCACTCCTACATAAAAAATTTGTAAAAATTGTTTATAAAATTGGATTTCAACGTTGGGTGTGAGAGAATAGAGGTTTTTAATGATTTTTCCCGTCAAGAAAACGATTTTCTTTGATAGGTTTTTTAGTTTCCATGATGGGCAAAAAATATCAAAGTTTCCTTTCTTTATGACTAATATCATCAAGAAGATTTTTTGATGACATGTTTTGACCATTAAGAAAACTAGTTTTCATGATGGTTAGACTTTTTTGATGTCTGCATACTTAATGGGCAAAGACCATCAAGGTAGACATTTTTTTACGTGTTTTATGTCACGGTCGTACTTGTCCAAGGCGTGTTTGCCTATGGCCGTATGTTTGGAATACCCCCAATTTATCTTATCTTTACGTCTTGCACATAGTCTAGGCAATTGCTTTCAATTCTAAGTCGATGTGCTTGGAAGTGACATTTTGGCATTTTCATATGCAAACATGGCAGAACTGAAAATGTTCAAAATGTACTATAGGAGAGGCATGGTAGTTGAATCCCCGACCAAGCATTAGTTATACTCTTTGTAAGCACCCTTTTTCCTTGCAACTGACAATCTTTAATACTTTCTTTAATGTTGTTTTCAATGTATTTAACTCTTTCTCGCATTTTATAAACAAATTTCCCAAGAACACAAAGGAAGGTTATGACATACGTCAACTTTATCCATAACTTTCAGATTTTGATCGGCTGACTTGTTTATCGATGTAGAACAAGTGCCGCACAATCATCCGTATCGAGGTTGAAACGCTACGATTGTGACAAGTGGTATTAGAGCCAAAGTTGGCTGAGCAATAGTTGAGACAGAAATATGTCAACTGTGAAGTAAACGGGTAAGACCCATAATGAGCGATTGGTGGGGATCGAAGAACAGATGCTCCACCTAGTGGAAGTTCCTGATTTCATCCGAATTCTTGAGAAGCGACTTAAGGAAGTTTCCAAGAAAGCTGATGTCATTGACGCAGTGTCTGGTCGTGTGGACGCTTTATCCATACAAATGTTGTTAGCTAGAGTTGACACTCTAGAAGCACAAGTGATGAGAACTAAAAACGTCACCTATGAACGTGATGACTGTTCGTTGGGCTCTGTTGCCCATATGGAAGAACGAGTTATTGAGCTAATTAACTCTCAGAAGAATATAATGAGAATGATAGACGGCATGACAAAGGAATTTCAAGCCACCTTGGATGTCGTTAGAAATGAAATTGCGGAGGTAAACATGAAGGTGAATCTTGCGATACGAGCTATAGCAAACCAAGCTCCGACTGGAAGAGCAATTTCAGTTAGCAAGATGAAAATCTCTAAACCCAAGCCCTTCTGTGAGGTGAGAGATGAAAAGGCGTTGGAAAATTTTATCTTTGATATCAAACAGTACTTCAAGGCCACAAACACCATTTCAAAGAAAGTCAAAGTGACATTGGCAACCATGCATCTGTCGAAAGATGCGAAGTTGTGGTGGAGATCCCGATATGTTGATATCCAGGAGGGATGTTGCACGATAAATACCTGGGACGATTTAAAGGAGGAACTTCGTTCATAGTTTTTCCTCGAGAATGTTGACATTTTAGCTCAGTGGAAACTGCATGAGTTAAAACACACTGACACCATTCGGGAGTATGTGAGACAATTTGCGGGATTAATGTTAGACATATATGACATGACAGAAAAAGACAAAATATTCTATTTTGTTGAAGGGCTGAAACAGTGGGCAAAGGTAAAGTTGCATGAACAGAGAATTTAGAACCTCCAATGCGTCTATGCAGCAGTCGAATGTTTGTTCGATATGTCTAGTGACCCTCAAGATGTGAGACGCCGCCAAAGTTCTTCACCTAGAAGAAATAGAAATGGGTCACCAAAGTCTCCCAAAGCTGTTAATGGGAGTAGAAGTCCCAGTAGATACCGCAAGCCTTCCTCACCCAACACAGGGAATGCATGGTGAAGACATGATCGTCCAAACACGTCAAATCGCTCTTTTAGTTTCTACATATGTAATGGGTCACATCGGGTTAGAGAATGTCCTAAAAAGGTGGACTTTGATGCCTTTTAAGCCACTTTAGACGCAGACTCAGATGACAAGTTGAGTCAACCCGAGAAGGAATTGGAGAAGGTGGAGGAAGTTCAGACTGCCAGAGTGGGGGCCATAAGATTCTTGTCGTCTCTTCAGAAGAAAGTGGGGGAGACAAGTAGAAGCACAAAAGAGGGTCTAATATATATTGACACATGGATCAACCGAAAACATGCAAAGAGCACTAAGGTTGACTCGGGTGCGACTCATAACTTTATAATGGTGGCAGAAGCCAGACGGCTGAACCTTCATTGGAAGAAAGATACAAAAAAATGAAGGCCATAAATTCTACAGCTTTACCCATCGTCAGTTTAGTGAAATGAACGGCTGTACAGTTGGGAGGATGGAGCGATCGTGTTGACTTTGTTATTGTAGGTATGGATAACTTTGATGTAGTACTCAGAATGAAATTCTCCCTCGAACATCAAGTAATCATCATGCCTGCAGCTAAGTGTTTGGTGATCACAGGGTCTACGCCCGCCGTTGTGAAGACTAACCTTTGGTAGCCCAAAGGTTTGAAAATGATCTCGACCATGCAGCTGAAAGAGAGTCATGTTTAAGATGAGACAGTGTTCAAAGACATCCTGCCTGAGCTTGTCAATGGCTAGGGAGAAATAGTTCGAGAAGACATAAGGTGTGTCATGGATGAGTTTTATGATGGGGGGCCTGATAGCTTGCCCATATCAAAACCACCTACGAATAATGTTTATCGTGAGGCGTCGTTGGAGTTAGCTGAACTTTAGATGTTATCGAAAGGATTGAGAGCAGGAGTCGCTAAACCTGCAAAAGCTCCTTATAAAGCTCAAGTCTTTTTACGGGAAGAAGAAAAGAGACGATTGTGTGTCGATAACCATGTCTCGAAGCAAGCCACGAGGAGAGGGCCAATCATTGGGTCCACGGGCATGACCCAACTTACTGAAGCTCATGTCGATGCATGTGATTATGCTTTGGACAATGTCCTCATGCAGAATGGACAACTCATTACACCTACGAGTCAGAAACCGAGTACCATAGAAAGGAATACTACGATACTTGAAGAAGAAATGTTTGCCATGGTACTCAATCGGAGGGATGGGAAACAGTGTTCCCAAAGAGCTACGAATGTCAGAAAGATGGATGACAACGTTACCAGTCACTTCAATACTCAACCAGATCTGGCCTCGAGTCAAGCAAGGATACAGAGAGACATGCTCGAACTTGGTCTTGGGTCAGAACAGAAGAAAGAAGCGAATGATCGAGCAGCTGGTGTCCTTATTCAGAGGAGCAATCATGTGATTCCATACTTGTTGGCTCGTATTCAGGCATGTCAAGTTGATGGTCTAATGCGAGACATGTCGAAGGAGTCCGTAGGGAGAAACTCTATCGTGCAAAATGACATGAGTTTTTTGAAGGTCGGTAAGCTAGACTGTCATGCCTTGTTAATCCTTCCTACATCAAGAAGAGTCCTCAGACTCGCAAGCTTACCAAGAGATGAAAGCAGAAGTCAAGCATCACTCCGGTCAGCTTAGATGGAATCTCAAAGCTGTCGAAAACATGGAATGATGAGAAGCATTGCCCTTGGACTTTTGGGTGGAAGATCTGGTCATCGTCACACGGTAACGTGAATGAACTTGGCTTAACGTTACAAAGATCACCCCCTCATGAGATGATATGAAGGACAAGCAAAAACAAGAGGAATCCTTGCTAAGGGAGCAAGGAGAAGACGAAGACCCACGAAGGGGATACACGGGTTCATGGCGAAGCAGAAGAACCTCCCCGTGGAAGGGACAAGTGGAAGACGTACCAATGATCATGAAGCGTGGAAGCAGAAGATTGAAGGATTTCAGCTTTACCAGTCGACGGGGAGGTCAACTGTTTAAGTGGGGGAGTCTATCACAGTCATACTTGTCCAAGGCGTGTTTGCCTATGATCGTATGTTCTGAATATCCCCAATTTATCTTATCTTTACGTCTTATACATTGTCTAGGAAATTGCTTTCAATTCTAGGTCGATATGCTAGAAAGTGACATTTTGGCATTTTCATATGCAAGAGTGGCAGAACTAAAAATGTCCAAAATGTACTATATGAGAGGCATGGTAGTTGAATCACGGACCAAGCATTAGTTATACTCTTTGCAAGCACCCTTTTTCTTTGCAACTGACAGTCTTTAATGCATTATTTAATGTCGTTTTCAATGTATTTAATTCTTTCTCGCATTTTATAAACAAATTTCTCAAGAACTCGAAAGAAGGTTACGACATACGTCGACTTTATCTGCAACTTTTGAATTTTGATCGGTTGACTTGTTCATCGATGTAGAACAAGTGTCGAACAATTGTCCGCATCGAGGTTGAAACGCTACGATTGTGACACTTTGCACATCAAAGATGGACAACTTTGAAGTAGTGTGTTATAATCATTACCGCCCCACCCTCAAATTTTGAAATCATTACATCCCTTCAAATCCAATATTAACCCCCCTCCCCCTCAAATTTTCAAATTCAAACTCAAATTCAATATTAAATCCTAAAAACACTTTAAAATCTAAATCTCCCTCAAATTTTTAAATCATTACCCTCCTCAAATTCAAATTCAATATTAAATCCTAAAGCTAATTAAAAATTCAAATCCTAAAACAAATTCAAAATATAAATCTAAAACCATTTCTTTAACTAAACTAAAACTAAAACAAGACAATAACTAAAACACTTATTTGAATGAAGAGCAATAGCGGCAGTGACAGACAATGATGAATGGCTGGACATCAAGCACAATGACGATGAAGGTTCTCGGTCTCTCTATATTTCTCGCAATGCTCTCATTCTCTTTCAATTCTATGAATCATAGAGCAGAAAGAGGATTTGTAGAGGGGAACTCCTGACGTATAAACGAAAACGTTGAAAGGACCCACATATTTCCAACACCATTAATAATGCATCGAGAATATACACCTCTATTCTCAATGCCATTAGTAATCCATCAAGAATAATATACCCATATTCTCAACGTCAATTGCACATGGGGTTGAGAAAAAGAGAATTTTTATTTAATTGTTTCCCTTTCCTCCGACTCCGTGAAAGTCCACGTCAGGTATAACTGACCCATTTCTGACGTATATATGCATGGCATCAGAGAAAAAGAAAAAATTAAATAATAATTTTCTTTTTTCCAACATGCTAAACATTAATGTCAGAAATAGTCGCACCAGTCCCGATGTGCATATGCATGGCGTCAGGGAAAAGGTAATTATTATTTCATTATTTCCTTTTCTCTTTCGTGTTTGTGTACGACGTTGAGGATTGGATGGTTATTCCCAACGTGACGAATCCAAAATCAAAAAGATTCAATTTGCCAAAACACCCTTACGACGTTGGCATATATGCTATTGCTCGATGTTTCTTATCTCGACACACTTCTTGGCATCAGCAGAACTCCAATTTCTTGTAGTGCTACATGATCGCTTACCATAATCAACACGATCTCTTACCATAATCTTTACCATGGTCAACACGACCATTCACCATGGTCAACACGATCGCTAGATTTGAAGTTTTTACGATCATTTACTTTGGAATAAACGATTGTTTACCATAGTTAACACAATCATTAGATTTAATGTTTTTCACAATCATTTACATTAGAATACACGATCTCTTACCATAATTAACATGATCACTTATTATGGTCAACACAATCGTTTACCATAGGCAACATGATTGTTTAAAGTACATTATTTCACTACACGATATAGTATGTATTGTATAGTAGAATCTTTATGCTTGTACATAGTTTTTATTAGTAGTATTAGATGTGGGTTGTTAAGAGTCTATATTGGTAACTTTGATAGTTTGGATATGTATTATGTCTATATCAAGCTCACAGTTGTGTTTTGGGTTACACTTCATGTTTTTTAATATAAAAGTTTGTTTTTTCTACTTCCATTGTGTATTGTGGTTTAAGTTGTTTAGTTTTAGTTTAGGTAGGGTCAACATGTATCACTGAGTAGGAGAACAGTATATGTTGAATTCACGTCGTCTTTAAGGTTAAGAGTAGGTGGTTTGAGAGGGCGGTGTGATATTTTGGTATCAAAGTAGGTTAGTTCTCAGAGGGCGAGATATGAGTCATAGATACTCTGATACCATTTATTCTTGTAATATATCTTAAACTATTATGTATACGTATCTGACGATCGTTTAAATTATATTATACGATTGTTTATATCCAAAGTTTTCTCACTATTATTTAGAGTTTATTATCTGATAGTTTGAATTTGAAGTCTTTTTCCCCATCATTTAAAATGAAAGACACAATTGTGAATCATAGATTCAAACCATCGTTTAGAATGTTGTACACAATCGTTTGGAGGAAAGCGCGTGTGTGACCGATTAATCGCATGTTGACTTAGATATTTCTTGTATTTCACATTGTTGGTCTGTGAGCTTTTTCGTTTTCAAAATTGTTTCATACAGTGTAATTATTTTACCAAATTATAATATTTTAAAAAAAAAAACTCCAAAATTAAACTTAAAACTTCACTTCATAATTATTTTAAAATAGAATAAGGAAAATGAAGGAAGGAAACAATTTTTTTTAATAGTTAATTCATTTTAATTTTTCCCCTTATAAATTTTTATATTATTTTAATTATCACTTAATATGATTATTCCGAAATTTATTAGAGTTTAATTAGTGGTTGTTTGAGAATCCTCGCCTCTAGAAAAAAAACTCGAACCAAGAGATAATGACTTTTCATTAACACCAAACAATTTCGTTTTTCCAAAGAGTTGAGAATAGAAATCAAAGTGCCTATTTTATTAAAAAAAGAAAAAAAGAAAAAAAAACGACTCATCGTTTTCTTCCATATGAAGCGTTAACGCAAAAACTCATAGTATTTTCCACCATAAATATACATGTTCTCAATTCTTTACTTTCAAATATACAAATCAACCAATCAATGTTGCATCAAAATCCCTTCAAGAACTTGGAATTTATAACAATGTCCCAAGGTAACAATCCCATTTGAAATTTTGATGATGCTTTGAAGCATAAAATTAGTATCAACTTAGCTCCTATTTGGTAAAATCATTTCATTTTTGAGAAGTAAGCAAACATTACTTCCATCTCCAAACTTCCTCCTTTGAGCGAAAATAGTCTTAGTTTTCAAATTTCAAAACTAGAAAACCGAAATGGCTACCAAAGACAGCCTTAATGATGTTGATTTGTGTTTATGAATTTTAAAAATAATGCAGATGCATGTCTTTGTGAAGACACTTGATGGGAACTGTTATATAATAGTTTAGATGTTGAATCAACGGCCACAGTTGCAAATTTGAAGTCTAAAATAGAAGCTAAGCATGCCATAGATGTTAAATTTCAAAAGCTTGTTTATGCAGGAAAGATGCTTGAAGATCATCTAACTCCAATTATAATATTCAGGATTATTCTGCATTGTATTTGGTTTTTCGTCTTCCTGGTGGCTTTTATTTAAGTTTTAATTAACGCATTTTAGTTTTCTTCATTATTATTATCAATATGATGGCTAGTTTTCTTTTTTATAACTTTTTGACCTGGTCATCTTTTTCTCTTTCTACTTATAACCTTTGATGTTATGTTATTTGTTATGAATTTGACAAGTAAAGATTATAAAATTGTAAGAGAATGGAGAAAAAGTTTGACACTGATTAGCCTCAAACATCCCAAGGTTATTTATTAACTTAAAAAACCCTAAATCAAACCCTAACTACTCTCAATAACAATATATAAAAATATACTTTTTCAAACAATCAAATCCATAGGAGAAAAATCAAATCTTCTCCTCGTTAATTTTCATATTTCCCCTATTAATTATATATATGAATTTTCTAAAAATAAAAAAAATAATAAAAAAAAGACTATTTAACCTTAGGTTAATATTTGCGTCAATTTTTCTATTTTTAATTTTTAAAAAAAAATTTGTAATTATCCAAACCAACTAACTGATGGAAAAAAATATGATTGTTCTTAATTAATTTATTAGAGTTTTATGGTTGTTTGAGAATCTTAGTTTTAGTTTAAAACTTAACCCAAAGAAACAATAACTCTTAATTAACACCAAATTAAACAATTTCGTTTTCCAAAAGAGTTTGGAATAGAAATCGAAGTGTATATACATTTCCTCATTAAAATTTCGTTTTCATATAATTTCTTAAATATTACCAATGTTTTAAAAAAAATTAAATGACTAATAGTAATTTTAGAATATTTTTAAAAATAACAAAATAGATTAAAATATATACAAGTTATATCAAAAAAAAATTAATTCTGTAAATGATAGTATGATATTCTGTTATGGTTATCTGGCCGAAGGATATCACTAGATATCAAATATTTGTTTTTGTTATATGTGGTAAATATTTTAGCAAAATTATTATTTTGACAATTTTACAATCTTTTTCTTCCATCAAAACCCTTTCAAGAACTTGGAATTCATAACATTCCAAGGTAACGATCCCATTTGAATTTCGTTGATTCTTTAAAGCATAAAATTAGTAATAACTTAACTCCTATTTTTGTAATCAGTTTGTTTTTGAAAAGTAAACAAATACATTACTTCCATTTTCAAACTTCTTCCTCCTTTTGTAAGAAAAAATAATTTTAATTTTTAAAGTTCAAAACTTAAACACTGAAATAGCTGCTACAAAATAGAGCCTTGATTATTGTTGATTTGTGTTTATATTGAATTTTAAAAGTAATGCAGATACAGTTATTTGTGAAGACACTTGATATCCTTTGATATACTTGAAACCTTGATACATTTAATACTTGATTTTTCGTGTTACACATGATACCTTAAAATGATATCAGTAATTTGCCTAGTTGGTTTTTCAGAAATATATGGTGCTCAGAAGCGTGCACTTCAGTTTATAGTTGCAATTGTTCTTGCAATGATTTTGTAGGAGGGAGGTGGTGAGGCTTATTGCCTAAAGTGAGATCTTTTTAATTTCTTTTTCTTTTTTCGTTTGAAGTTTCCCAATCATCCCCGTATTGATAAAGAGTATTGGGTTAATTACGTTTTACAAATGGTAATCCTTGGTTAAAGAGAAGTAAGTATTAATTGTCTTGACGCATTTAATCAACAGGCTCTTAATTAACACCACATTAAGAAATTCATTTTCCAAAGAGTTAGAGAAACCAAAAGGCATGTACAATTTCGTTTATGAACTTAAATAAACATTTGTTAATTAGTTTCCAATAAAATTTAGAAAAAAAAAAAAACAAATCGTTTTCTTCCATAAACATTAATTAATTACTAGATCAGAAAAAGCATTCAAAGGCTAGTTTTCGGTTGCAAGACTGTTGAAGATGATGAGACTCTTGAACATCATCAAATTAAGAATGATTCTACACTGTATTTGATTTTTCGTGTTCATGGCGGCTTTTGAATCTTTTTTTTTTTTTTTATAACTAGAAATAAGGAATGTTTTTATAATTACTTAGGCTTCATTTCGGCAACTATCAGCTTTTTCGATGATGAAGGCAATAAGGTTCTAATTCAAACTGTTGCGCCATCAGATGGGAAATGGTTAGTAGAAAGAGATATCCATATTCACAGTTCATTCAAGAGACAGGCAGCAGAAGGATTCGACGAGTTCAACCCTGAATCAGAGCGGTACTTTTTTATTGAAGGAGAAGCCGCCTTGCCTGAGCTGCATAGTTTGAAAAAGGCTAACAACAACACCCTGACACCTCCCACAAATGATAGCATTGACATTAATGAGCAGCAGTACAAATCTAGCAAAAAAGATTTTCCTAAATCCACTTCATTTAAGCTGTGATTTGTATGGAGATGAGCCACCCAAAGCATGCTAATGATGAATCGTTAGATAAAGGGAAAGAGAAAATGATTTCACCTAATGACAAAGACGCTCTACCTATTAAAGCTAATTAAAAAAGAAAAGTCTCCTTTCAATCTCCAAGGAACAAAATAAATTTTTACAATCCCTAAAATGCTCCTGCTCGTTGGTCCCCTAACAGAAATACACATGGCAAAAAACAAAAAACAAATGGAGAAGGAAGTAGTCGTAGTAGAACCCCACAGAAACAGTACAGAATTAAAAGCAAAGTGGAGAATCTAAACATGCAACTAACACAAGCAATACCCATTATTAAAGAGTATGATGTTAACGAATTGCAACTATCAGTTGACTTGGGAAGTTTACCTCAAATGGCTACAGGAAACACAAAATACAATATTCCCAGCTCAGAAACCGTTGGGCCGCTAGAGAAGATAGAAGTAGTTTCTGAAACTCCTTCATCTCTCTTTATGACAGAAAGATACAAAGGGAAAGAAACATATGTACCACTAAAAAAATTCAAATCTTCTGCAAACATGACAGAAAGGAAAGTGGACAGGGATGATCAATCCGATAGTTTCAAAGAGAAGTTGACCACTTAGCTCAATGAAAACAAATTAAAGCTCTCTCAATGGTTAAAAGATGACGATCCATTCACCTACAAAACAAAGGATTTAAATGCGGAAAGCTCAAAGGAAGATTCAGAAGGAGCAATGCTCAGGGGGTCTACTAGTGTTAAATGAAAGTTCTCTCGTGGAATGTTAGAGGATTTGGCTCTCCCGCCAAAAGAACCCTAATAAAAGGTGTTATTTTGTTGTACTCTCTCGATTTTGTCATCTTATCTGAATTAAAACTAAAAAGCATTAACAAGAAGATCATTGAATCCTTGTGGCCAACTACCAGCATTAAATGGTTAGCAAAAAGTTTTAGCAGCAATTCAGGTGGAATATTGATCCTATGGGATGACATGAGACACACGCTAAACTCCTACTTAGAAGGAGCTCTTTTGATTTCAAGTAACTTTGTTTCAAAAGGCATCAGCTGGTGGCTAACTGCTTTCTATGGCCCTGCCAGAAGAAATTGTAATATTCTCTGGGAAGACCTTCGCAAGCTTAATTATCTAAACAACTCTTAGTGGCTGTTAGGAGGAGATTTTAATGTCATAAGAACAAATGAGGAAACCAATGCAATCAGTTCAGCTAAGTTAAGTATGAAAAAATTCAACAGTTTCATACATGTTAATAATTTAATTGACCCTTCTTTCTCCAACAACAAGTTCACTTGGTCTAATATCAGAACTAACCCAGTTCTCTCTCAAATCGACAGATTTCTGTTCAACAATCACTGTGAGCAGGCTTTCAATTCTAATTTTTCTAGATCATTACCCAAAATTACTTCAAATCATCACCATATAGTTTTTGAATCGACAGATATCAGTTGGGGGCCCTCTCCCTTCAGACTTAATACCAATTTTTTTTTAAGGATGTTGATTTTAAAGGAAATTTAAATAGCAGGTGGATTAATGCAATGTTGGATGGGCATCCAGGATTCACTTTCATTCAGAGGCTCAAGACTGTAGCTAAAAATATTAAGTCTTGACAATCTGATAAAATAAACTCAATGGTCAAAGACAAAAATATGATTATAAAGGAAATTGATGCACTCGATGTGAAAGAAGAATCAAAGACCATGAATCCAGAGGACAACCTAAGACGATTATCTCTCAAATTAGATCTCATGAAAATCTTTGTTAAGGAAGCTCAATGTTAGGATCAAAGAGCGAAAAAGTTATGGATCAAAGAAAGGGATGAAAACACCAACTTCTTTCATCGTATTTGTTCGGCAAATCGAAAGAGAAATTTTATTTCAGAAATTAAAGACGAGTCAGGCATCACTCAAACCACCAACGAAACTATTGCAGATACATTCATTAGGTTCTTTGGAGATTTCTTTAGTGGAGATAAAAAGAACGTGATTTTTATTGAAAATTTTTATTGGAATCCAATTGATGATTCTTTCCATTCCTCCCTCTATCAACCGTTCGAGGAGGAAGAGATAAAAAACATCGTTTTCTCCTGTAATAGCAAAAAAGCTCCTGGGCCGAATGGTTATCCTTTTCTATTCTACAAAGAGTATTGGCATACTATTAAGAATGACCTAATGAAAGTTTTTGATGATTTTCATTCAAAAGGGATCATAAACAAAAACACCAACACCACTTTCATTGCTTTAATCCCAAAAAAGAATGATAGCAACATGCCTAAAGATTTTAGGCCCATAAGCCTCACAACTTCCCTATAAAATATCATAGCTAAGACCTTAGCTAACAGACTGAAGCCCACTTTTCCAGAGACAATTTCAGAAAATCAACTAGGTTTTGTTAAAGGTCGACAAATAACAGACGCCATTCTTATGGCCAATGAAGCGGTTGACTTTTGGAGAGCTAGCAAAACATATGGATTTGTTATAAAGCTGGACATTGAAAAGGCCTTCGACAAGATAAGTTGGAGTTTCTTTAACTACATGCTTCAGGTAAAAAATTTCCCTCTTAAATGGAGAACATGGATCAAAGCCTATATTAGCAATGTGGTTTACTCCATTCTCATCATGGCAAGCCCCATGGGAGAATCCTAGCCCAAAGGGGAATCCGTCAAGGTGATCCCATTTCTCCCTTCATTTTCGTTCTTGCCATGGACTATCTAAGCAGATTATTATCTCATCTGGAGGAAAACAACTCGATAAAAGGAGTCAACTTCAACAACAATTGTTATTTAACCCATATTCTTTTTGCAGATGATATTCTACTGTTTATCGAAGACAATGAAGATTTTCTAGCAAACTTGAAGATGACTTTAACTCTTTTTGAAAAAGCTTCTAGATTAAACATAAATCTATCAAAGTCCACCATAAGTCCCATAAACATCTCAAATGACCGCACAAGAGAAGTTGCTGACAATTGGGATATTCCTATTAATCACCTGTCGATTCTCTATCTTGGAGTCCCCCAAGGAGCAATCCAAAGTCGAGTTCCTTTTGAGAAAAGGTTAATATTAAAATCAACAAGAAGCTCAATAACTGGAACTACTCTCAGCTTTCGAAAGGAGGTAAACTTACCCTTATTAACTCATCTTTATCTAGTTTGCCAACATATCAATTGTTAGTTTTCAAAGCTCATGCCATTACTAAAAAAAAGATTGATAAATACTTGAGAGATTTCCTGTGGAAAAGGTTCGACACGACAAGAGGCTCCCACTTAATTAGTTGGGAGAAGATAACTACTCCACGGACAAAAGGAGGCCTTGGGATATCAAATATTCAAGACACAAATTTTTCACTTCTTTCCAAATTGTTGTGGAGGTTTCATAACGAACCTTATGCTCTTTTTTCAGCCAAATACAAAGTAACCATTATAGGAAGAATTCCAACTTTTAGTAAGCTCGGTATTGCCAAAGCCCCATGGAGAAGTATCGTAAAAAGCTTGGATTGGTTTGAAACAAACATCTCTTGGAAAATTAATAATGGAGAAAATATTTCTTTCTGGCATAACAAGTGGAGTAGTAATGGTGCTCTTGCCACTGCTTTCCCAAGGCTTTACGCTCTCTCTCAATCAAAAAATGGTTCGGTTAAAGAGATGTGGAATTCAATTGAGAAGAAAAGGGACTTGAAGCCTCATAGACCGCTAAATGACAGAGAAATCAACCTCTAGAATCAAATCTCGTCAGAATTTCCTATTCCCTTTTCCAAATTGAAACCTGGAAAAGAACAAAGTCTTCACCACAACTTTAGTGAAAAAGGCCATTCAAATATCCCCTTCCAATGGGAATAACGGAGTCAACACTCAGATTTTCAAAGCTCTTTGGAGCTTGCCAATTCCAAAGAAATGTAAATTTTTCCTGTGGTCCATTCTCCATGAAGGTATCAACACAATGGAAATGCTTCAAAGAAGACAGCCGAAAACCTGTCTTGATCCAAATTGGTGTGTCATGTGCCACTCTCATTGCGAAACAAGTGGCCATTTATTAGTAAATTGTAGAGCAGCTAGTTTTCTTTAGGAAACCTTAAAGGTACAAACCAAAATTCATCACTCGTTCAATGATTTAAAATCAGTTGTTACTTCCATACTGCAGCATAATTGCTCTACAAGAAGAAACATTATCAACACAAATGCAACTGTAGTTATCCTTTAGAGCATTTGGACAGAAAGAAATGGTAAAATTTTCGCTAATAAACAAAGTAGTTTTCTTAATATGTGGGAAGATTGCTGTAATTACATAGGCCTATGGTGTAGCCACCACCACCTTTTTATAGACTACTCTTCTAGTTCGTTAGCTCTTAAATTCCCTTCTCTTCTTATCTAAGAGATTGGGCTACCCTCTAGCCCTTTTTACTGCCTTGAAGTTCTAATAAATTCGGTGTCAGGAGCTTCCCTCTAAAAAAAACTAACCCAGGAACATTTTAAACTTATTTTTTGAAAATTTAGGACTAAAAGAATACACTTTTAAAACAAATAGACAATCTATATCTAAAAGGATATAAGGTTTTTTTGTCATTTTTTCCCAACTAATTTCGATGTACTATTATTCGAAACATAAAATAGTTTTTGGAAAATTGTACGTTTATTTCTAACCTAAAATGGTTTTTGGAACTTTTTAAAAAAAAAATTGACAAATTATTTATACCAGAGAACAAAACTACTAAAAGCCAAAATTAATTACACTTGGTTTTTATATGAAACGTAAATATTTTATTAAATATTCTATTTTTGAATTTTTTTTTCAGAGAACAAAAGTCCTTCTTCTAACATCATTCTTACATTTTCAAATTTTTGATATACCCTCAATTAAAAGTTAATTTAATTCTCTTTGATTTTACCTTTACCTAACTTATATTAACATAAAATAAAGTTTCAGACCCTTAAACTTTAGTTCGAAACCTTAAAATATACACTTTTTCATTTTGAGCAGTAAATGCTATACTTCAATTAACGTCCCAATTTTAGAAGCTTTATTTTTTTTCTTTCCTTTTCGAGGGTCCCCTCCTAAAAAAAGAATTGTGATTTTTTTCATTCACGTAGGATGAATTGATTTATAGATAAGATGCATTTTTCTTTCATTCACATAGGATGCAAATATGTAGGATACACATGGTGGTGTATAGCAAGAGAAATCACAAGTCCTGAAGCAACAACAATAACTTATTCCTATGAAACGGGTGGGGTGGGGGTATTTCATTCTTCTTCCTGTTAACAACGATCCTCTGTATTCTTTCACTCGAGCATATGATCCCTCAAAAGATCTAATTCCATTTTTTCCCCAACAGAAAGTCTTCCCTTTTTCTAGCTTCTACGTGGACCCAAGACTAACCGGAGAGACTAGGAAATATATCGTAATGGATGTAAAGTAGTTTAGGCAAGCGAAAGACACACTATGTGAAATCGCATATGTGTCAGGAGTTCTTGATTTCTCACAATGGCTTACTAAAGCCATTGCGAATTGGTTGTATCTCTCAGTGCATACATGCACATCGTCGAGAGATACAACCTCGTATTTTAAATTCACAATAACTCCCGACATGCTGTAAAAGTGGTGTTGGCAGATCCCCAAATACTTATGTCTCCCCTCACTAGGCGTCAGGCGTTCCTGCAACCTTTGACGTCTAAAGATGCCCATCGAGAGTTCATCTTATAGCCCAACGTATGTATACCAACAAGCCGTCAATTTGAGTTCATGTAACTTCATTACCCCGTGATCTAGCAGTCTGATTGATCTGACCTAAGGCGATATTCTATTAAATTCTTTTGAATTATATAGGACCCAATGTTGACATTTTTTTGCCTCTCTCTTGGGACTCTACACCTCGATTTGAGCTCTCCTTCTACTTCATCCTCACCAACAAGACATCAATACTTTGGTATAAAATTATTCATTTTCTATTCATGTTTACCTCGCAATAAAAAGTACGAGAGGTATCCATTTTCTCTGGAAGGATGTACTCTCCTCTTCCTTCGAAAAAAACTCGAAACACACTCCTCTTTCATCTAAAGACCAAATAATCCAAACTTTATCTGACCCTATACGAATTTTCTCCCTCTTATCATAACACTTTCTTTCAATCTCGCGTTTATTCTTAATTGTTATTGTCTATCACTATTATAAACAATAACATTTTTTTATATTTTAAAAACATTTTCGTTCTTCAATTATAATAATATATTTGAATTGCATTTTGAATGAATCTTTTGGTATACTATCGATACATAGTGTTACAGGTAAAATAGATTTAGTATGAACATTTGATTGCTTGGAAATGAGTTTTTTATCAATGGCTATTGGTTTACTAGTGATACATGAGCATTATATCTTAGCAAAAAATACATTTTAATTCATAGGTTTCAAAATGTTATCTTTCACTTTTAGTCCTTAAATTTTCATTGATTTTAATTTATTCCATAAATTTTGAGTATAAATTTTATACTTAAGATTTGAATTTGGTTTTAATTTCATCCCTAAATTTCAACATTTATCCTTTTTAGTATATCCACTTTTCAATAAATGCCCACTTTTCATTTTTAATGCCAATAAATTAATTTAAAAGAATCATATTCAATTAAATATGATTATTTTTCACAATTCTTAAAATTAAATTTAGAATTTTACTTCATAATTATTTTCAAATAAAACGGGAAAATGAAAAGGCCAAACGAGAGAGTATACCAACTATTTTTCTTAGAGTTACTTCGTTTTTATTTATTTATTTTTCCTGTATAATTTCCAAATATTACAGTTATATATATATTTTTAATATGGTAATTATTCAAACTATTAACAAAAAGAAAAAAATATATGATTATTCTCAATTAATTATTAGAGTTTTATGGATGTTTGAATGACTCTTGATTAACACAAAATTAAACACTTACGTTTTTAAAGACTTCAGAATAGAAATCGAAGTGCATGTACATTTCTTCTACAAATATTAATGTTGTTAAACAACAACAATAATTTTGTTAATAATAATAATAATAATAAAATAATAATAATAATAATTTTTTTAATTATCATAATAATTATGATAATAGAGTTTATATCATTTGCGATTTTAAAATTGCAAAAATAGTAAATTTAATTTTTATGATCGTTTTTTTAATTTTTGTCATTTAATTTAATTTTTCTAAAAACTATTAATTAATTAAATAATAATAATAATAATAATAATTATTATTATTATTATTATTATTATTGTTGTTGTTGTTGTTATTATTATTATTATTATGCAACTATTAGAATACAATTAGATGTAGTAATAATTAACTAATTAACAAAAATGAATGTATTCAGATAATTACATATGAATAAATTCACTGTGGAAGTTCGTGAATCTTGAGGATATCTCTTACTTTTCGGTTTGAATGTTTTCTTCAAATTGGGTTCCAACCTATTTTACTATTTTTACAATATTTTATCTTGTTGGGCTATATGCCTAAGTTTTGTTAATTATTTTGAGTGGGTTAATTATTTTGTTACTCTGATCAATATTTTATTAAAATATTGCAATTTTATCTTATTAAAGATTTAAGATGTGTGTAGATTGATTTTTAAAGGGTTTAAGTTTAAAATAATTTATTTTAAAATAAATTGAGGTGTTTGACATTTGTTTAAAATCATTTTTAAAAAATAAAATTATAAAATAAATCATTTTAGAAAAAATATATTCAACCAAATTTTAGAATAAATTTTTTATTTGGTGTTTAATAAAGAATCCTTTCAATTATCTATTTTTCTTCATCTATTTTTTCTATTCCTTTTTACTATCTAATTTTCACTTTATCGTTATTTTTGTTTTTCTTTTTAAATTTTTAAATATTTTGAATATTTTTTCAATGTGTGATATATATTTAAATAGGAATTTACAAATGTTCCTCTCTCAGCCAAATCTATTTCGCTAAGAAATCATAAGAATGTCAATGAACATAATCGTTCAATTATTGAAATGAAGATGAAAAATGTGATCGAATTGTACATCTTTTTGTTTAATTGATATTATATTGTCTCATAAAAATTATTTATCTTATTTATATTTTGTTGTTAGAATTTTTTTTATGGTTATGTATTTATTTACATTTCAAGATTTTTGTGCTTCTAAAATTGAATTATTCAAAATCAAATAATAAAAAATAAAATTAATATTTAATTTTAAGTAACTAAAATATTAATAATTTCAAGACAATGTGCAATTAATTTTAAACTATATTTCTATAAAAAGATTTAAAATGTGAATTTTTTTATAAAACTAATTCATAACATTTAATAATTATATGGAAATTTGATCTAAGTATAAACGTTGTTAATATAGATTTTAAACTATTTTACGTATAAATATTTATAAAGAGTTCAAGCGAAACAAGTATTTGGATTTTAAATTAATTTTTTAATTTTTAAAAAAAATGTATTTTTAAAAGAATATTTTTATAGGCAACCCACATGGATCTTAAACTATATTTCAACTTGGTATATCCATTTTCACCGGACACACTTACTTTATTTTTTCTTTTTCTTTTTTTAATATTAATATCTATTAATTAATTTACAAGAATTATATTAATTAAATTTAATTATTTTTTATCTTTATTAAAATTTAAACTTCACTTCATAATTATTTTAAAGGAAAATCACATTACATCACAAATTTTTTTTTTGAAAAATCATTCATAACACTTCCTTTTTGTATATTGCAAATTTGGTAAATTTGACGATAATTTACTTTTAAATTTACTATTTTTATAATTTTAAAAATGTAAATGACATTGACTCTATTATTATAATTTTTTTTTTTTTATTTCTACAAACTTCTCTCTTAAAATATGATGAGGAAGGAAAACAATTCTTTTAATAGTTATTCCATTTTATCTTATTTTCTTTATACTTTCTTAAATATTAAGATATTTTTTAATATTGTAATTATCCAGACTCAATATGATTATTTCCAAATTTATTTGATTTTAATGATTTTTGGAATCCTCTTCCGTAGAAGAAAAAAAAGGAAAAAATACTCGAACCAAAACATTAATGACTAAATTTTCATTAACACCAAACATTTTCGTTTTTCCTAAGAGTTGAGGATAGAAATCAAAGAGTTTTTTTTAATGACTCATCGTTTTCTTCCATATGAAGCATTAATGCAAAAACTCATAGTATTTTCCACTATAAATATACATGTTCTCAAATCTTTACATTCAAATATACAAATCAATCAATCAAAGTTGCATCAAAATCCCTTCAACAACTTCGAATTCATAACATCCCAACTCCAAGGTAACATTCTCATTTGAATTTTGATGATGCTTTAAAGCATAAATTTGTGAATAACTTTAGCTCATATTTGTTAAAACTATTTTGCTTTTGATAAAATCAATTATTACTTTTACCTCAAAATTTTTTCTTGAAAACTAAAAAACCAAACTGACTACCAAATAAAGCCTTGATATGTTGATTTGTGTTTGTGAATTTTAAAAATAATGCAGATGCAAATCTTTGCGAGGACATTTGATAGGAAGATAATTAGTTTAGATGTTGAATCAACGGCCACAAATGCATAAATTTGAATGCTAACATAGAAACTAAGCATGACATAGGTGTTGAATCTCAAAAGCTTGTTTATGCAGATGCTTCGATATCATCTAACCCTTGCATATTATAATATTCACAATTATTATGCACTGTATTTGGTTCTTTGTAACCGTAGTGGCTTTTAATGAAATCTTAATTAAATAACACATTTTAGTTTTCTTTATTATTATTATTATAAATATTATGGCTCGTTCTTTTTTTGTAACTTTTTGATCTTGTTAACTTTTTCTCTGATCATTTGAGTTTTTTTTTCCTTTTTTTTATATATCTTATAAATATTTTCAATTTTTTTCTACTTTTCCAAATAATCGTTATAGGCACAGGAAAAAAAAATCAAATCTTCTCTTTTTATTAATTCATATTTTTTCTTATTAATTTTTTATATTGATTTTTCAAAAATAAAAAATACAAATTATTACCCTTCATTTGAAAAACTATTAGACTTTATTTTTCTAAATATTTTTGTCAATTTTTTATTTTTAAAAATTTAATTTTTTAATAAGAATGTTGTACTACTAACTAAAAGAACAAAAATATTATTCATAAATAATTTATTAGAGTTTCATGATTGAGAATCTTGTCTTAGAAGAAACTCAACCCTTAAAAAACAATGACTCTTAACTAACACCAAATTAAACTTCGTTTTCCAAAGAGTTGAGAAGACAAATCGAAGTGTATGTACATTTCTTTATTAAGTTTTCTTTTTTGTTGAAAAAAGGACTTAATCATCTTCTTCGACAACAGACCATTAAATACAAAAACTCAATATTTTCCACTATAGTTATACACGTCCTAACTACTACTTTCAGTAAAAAAAAAAAAAAAAAGAAAAAGAAATTTATCAATCAAAGCTTCATATCAAAATCAACCTTCAAGAACTTGGAATGCATAACATTTAAAGGGATGAATCCCATTTCAACTTTGATGGTGATCTATAGTATAAAATGACAAAATGATTATGAAATGGGATCCTAGTTACGTTAATTTGTGTTGTGAATTTGAAAAATAATAATGCAGATGCAGATCTTTGTGAAGACGTTTGATGGGAAAGTATTTAGTTTAGATTTGGAACCAACGGCCACAATTGGAAATTTGAAGGCTAAACTAGAAGCTAAATATGGCGTACGTGCTGAAAGTCAAAACATTGTTCATGCAGGAAAGATTATCGAAAATCATCAAACTCTTGCATATTATGATATTAAGAATGATTCTACATTGTATTTGGTTATTCGTCTATATGGTGGCTTTTAATTAGTTTTAATTAAATAACACAGCTTTTCTTTGTAATTATTAAAAACTAATTACATACCACAGTTATTAGTACGCATATGATATCGTTATTAATGACTTGTTCTCTCTCATCAATTTCTCTCTCTATTCTGAATTAATCTTTAAATTAATCTCATTATTCAGAAAATAAAATAAATTATTGAACATTATGTTGTGCTTTTTTAAGATCTAAAAATAGAAATAATGGTGATTTAGCACACATGTCAAATTGTACTTGGACTTTGTTTGATAATAATTTGTTCTTGTTTCTTAAATTTATGTTTATTTTGATATCTTATGTTCTTTATGTTTGAATTTTTGAATGCTTAATCAAGTTTTAATGGCATAAAGCCGTTTTTTAAATTACTAGAGATTTATATTCTTAAATTAAAAATAAAGTTAAAATCTATTGATTTAGTTTCATTTAAACATATAATACAAATTTATATTCAAATTTCAAATTTTTATTTTAAAAAAAGTATTAGAAACAAAAATAAACATTTATTACAAACACTGAAAAATAAAGCAAAATTATCTTTTTAGTATCCATGTTTAGACGAGTAGGAGTTTTTCGTCCCTAAGTTTTAATAATTAGGCCTTTGTAGAATTCTACGTCGAGAGAAGAGTTCTCTTGATGTTATGCTGCGAAACTATCCCCGACGTCATTATGCATTTGTAGGGGGGAGGCCTATTTCCCGACACATTATTTTCGTCAGGAATTGTTTGAAGAATTTTTTTAATTTCTTATTTCGATCGTGTACTATTCTGTTCAAATTCAATTAAATTTAAATTCAATAAAATTTATAAAAACAAAACAACCAAATTAGTAAATAAATATATAAAATTCCAAATCAAAATTATATTATAATTAAACAACGTTACATTGTCTAACACTTTCAAATTTGTTATAAAAAATTACATGGAAAAAATTAACATAATTTGATTGTGAACGCAATAATTCAACATGTCCACACCTACAATGAAAAAAAAAATTAGAAATATATATATATATATATATATATATATATATATATATATATAATGCATTATATTTTTAATAATGCAAAGTAAACAACGGTA
>JBBPDI010000023.1:28486489-28497900 GCA_037974545.1 Cucumis variabilis | reverse complement strand
ATTAAAGACCGTTTAGAAAGATATATATTTATAGTAGGTATTGAAAAAAAATCTAATTTTTATCAAAGATTCTTAAATTTCGTTAAAAATGATATACATTTACCATGGAACATTAAATACCTCTTTAAAAAAATATATTATATTCTTCATGAATTCGTAATTTATGATATATAAAATTAAAAATATTCAGTTGTAGTCCTCGGCAAGATATACAAAATTACAAATCAAGAATATTTATCTAACATTTATTTACAAATTTAAGATTTATTAGTCACACAACTTCAGTCTAGATGTTAAATTTAGCTTTAATTATGATATTTGTTTCTTAATAATATAAAAAAGCCAACAAGAGTTTAACTCAATTGACACTTGTATGTACCTATTGATAGGAGGTCTCGAATTCAAATGCTCACCTGACATTTATTACAATAGTTTTTCAAAAAAAGATAGAATAATACTATTATTAAAAGTATATGTCTAATATGGTACGACTAGTTACATACAATTGTTCACTTAACATTATTTATGTGTTCAAACAAATATCACATTTGTCCAATATATAACTTTACACGCATAAAAATTAGTTAATATAAGTATACGAATTTGGTGTAACATGTCTCAATTCTACTATAGCAATAGGCTACTTTTCTCAACAGTACTTTATAATTTCTTCCGTGTCACGTATAAAGTAATATATGTATTCCTTATTACTTGCACTATTGCCTCTATAGTTGTTTATTATTGTTTTACTCATTTCTATTTTCTTTTTCTTCTTCACTCCTTCTGATATCCTTAGGGTCATTTCTCTCCTAAAAGTCAGAGTTTTGTTAGAAGTTTGGACAGGTGAATCTAGAGTTGACAACACATGGTATGCAACCACACCAAATTTTTTAATCATAGTTCAAATGTGGTATTCACACTAGTGAGTGACTCCTCACAACATTTTGAGGGATGAAACCAACTTTGTACCTTAAAATTATCTAAAGGGAAAGGCATTGTGTTGGCTCTCTCTACCACCGTAAGTCATAACTTGCTCCATGGTCCAAGTGAGCCACCATGGTGAAAATGATTGTCCATGGTGAGGGAAAACATCTCAAAACGAGTGTCCTAAGAGATTTTCCATAAGAAACAGTATATTAGTTGAGAAACGCCTGTCAAGTGGCATGAATGTGCAATATATATCTTTTGCATTCTTACAAAAGTTGAAGGTTGTTATATGTATTTAAGCTTTGATACGAGTATATGACTTGACATAACATGACTGCATGTGTTTTGTAATGCCTCGATAATATATCTAGATGGATATATGAATGTTAAAAAATCCCCAAGTAGAATTAAGAACGTAAAGTTTGATTGTTGATAAATATAAATGCACATTGAACCTAAACAATATTTAAGACTTAAAGTTGAAAGAGAGCACTATTTGAGAATGGGTGAATGAATTCTCAGGTTTTTCTTGTCTTGTTCTTGCCTATTATGATAATGGGTGAAATGAGTTTTTCTTATTTGTTTGTTTTCTTTATGATTTTTTTATAGCTGTGGATTCCATTTTCTGGGTTTCTTATGGAGTTGTGTAATTTTTGGTTCTGTAAGTTTTACAATTTAGTTGGTTTAATTAATTTAAGATAAGGGTAGGGTAAGGGTAACGTTTATTCTGCAATGTTATTGGGAATATATATATATATAATGATAAAAGCCATTATTCTATAGATCAAATGAAAAAGTACAATATTTGGAGCCAGAATAGAAAACATAGGCAAAGCTATCTACCAAAAAGGGGTCTTACAGTTGATAATGAGGAATAATGAATTTTTTTTCAATATGTTAAATGTGGAGGTGGACTTTTGTCTTTTTTCTACTTTTCTTCCAATTCTCAACTTGATGAACTTTGAGGAGTGTGAGGAATTTTGGGTGGATTGAAAACCTGAACAATATCACTCAAGTAGTTGGTATTGAAATTTAGGGGATCATTGGAGTTATGAAGTATTGTTTAAGATACTTTTAAGACTAAGCTGAAAACTTTCACTCTCACACTTTTTTTTTTTAAGTTGATTAGCTATTCTGGAAAGATACTTTTTTTTGTGTGTGTGTGTTTGTGTGCTGGTTTTTTCTTACCACAATCGTTTCAAATTAAGCTATCTATATAGTACTATTTTGTATATTTGATATCATTAATTGGGATAGAAAATTTTTGAATGCTATCAAATAAATTATTGCTGGACATCAATACTCTTCAACATGTTGTGCATTTGATTGGCATTTAAGCTTTTTAAGGGTGGTATATCTGAGTATTTTGGGGATTATGTACCGTTTTGAAAGTTTGAGTTTTAAAAGTTGTTGCCTAATATCTCTTTTGTAATCAAGTTTATTTAAAGACCAATTTAAAAGATTGAATTTTTATACATCTACAATGGACAAATCATGGATGACGGAAAATAAAATGTCAAGAGAATATGATTTAGGAGTCGAAAGGTTCATTAAATTTGGTTTGAGTCATGCCAAAGGTTCTAATTCAATTAGATGTCCATGTTTGAATTGCGGCAATCGTTTACTTAAGGATGTCTCAACAGTTCGGTATCATTTGTATGTCAATAGAATTGATAAAAGTTACAAGGTATGGTTCTGGCATGGTGAAGATTTGAACTCAAATAACATTACCAACATGATGAAAAATACAGTGGATGAAAATGATGAAATGATGATTTATTTAATACAGTTAATATAGTTCAATCCGTGCAAGAAAAATCTTGTAATGCATCCAATACTTTTGATACTATGTTTGATGACGAGAAGAAACCCTTATACCTAGGATGTAAGAAATTCACAAAGTTGTCACCCCTCGTGAGATTGTATAACCTGAAGGTTAGGTATGGTTGTAGTAACACTAGCTTCTCTGAATTATTGTCCATAATAAGTGATCTATTACCTGAAAACAAAGAAATTCCATGTTTCTTATACAAAGCGAAGAAAATACTAGGTGCCTTAGGACTGAGTTACCAAAAAATTGATGCATGTTCTAATGGTTGTTGTTTGTACAAAAAAAGAATATGAAAACATGACCAGATGCCCTAAGTGTGGTTTGTCAAGGTGGAAGATCGCTAAGAGCTCAAAAAAGGAAAAAAGTGGTGTGGTTGCCAAGCAGATGTGGTACTTTCCAATAGTTCCAAGATTTATAAGAATGTTCAAAAGATTTGAAAATGCTAAGAACTTGCATTGACATGCGATAGATAGAAAAGTTGATGGTATTTTGAGACACTCGACTGATACTCCATCATGGAGGTTGATTGACAATATGTGGCCAACCTTTGGGTCAGAATCGAAAAATCTCTGTTTGGGTTTGTCCACTGATGGAATTAACCCATTTGGAGATCTGTCGACGACCTACAGTTGTTGGCCTGTTATTACTACAATATATACAACCTTCCACCATGATTGTGTATGAGAAGAAAATATTTGATGCTGACAATGTAATATCAAGTCCAAAGCAACTGGGATACGATATCAATACGTACTTAGCACTCTTAATTGATGACCTACAAATGTTGTAGGAAGATGAATTTCGTTGTTTCGGTGCATATAAAGAAGAATATTTTACACTACGGGCTGTCTTATTGTGGACCATTAACGATTTTTCAGCATACGGTAATCTATGTGGTTTTAGTGTCAAAGGATACAAGGCTTGTCCAATATGTGGAGAGGAGACTACTTCAATAAAACTGCAACATGAAAAAAAAATGTCAGACATGGGACACAGGAAGTATTTGCCAAGACATCATCCATAGAGATTACCAAAAAAAAAAAATCAATGGTAAGCAAGAGCATGCACAATCCTTGTCGGAGGAGGCCATGTACTTCAAGTTGAAAGACATGATATTTTCATGTAGGAAGAAATGTGGAAAGACATTGCATAATGAAGGTGGCAATGACTATTAGATAAGAAGACCAGAATTTTTTCAACTACCATCTTGGAAACACTTGCATAAACGACACTATCTAGACGTAATGCATATTGAAAAAAAATGTATGCATGAACATAGTGGGCACCTTGCTTGATACACCAGGAAAAAGTAAGGATAGGATGAATACTAGACTTGACTTAGTTGAAATAAAAATTAGACCAAAATTCGCACCAATATTTACAGGTAATAGAACTTATATACCTGCGACATGTTATACATTGTCAAGAGAAGAGAAGTATCGATTTTGTAAGACTTTCTGAAATTAAAGTTCCAGAAGGTTATTCATCAAATATTAGCAGTTGTGTCTGATCTTTGGATGACTTAAAACTGACAAGCCTTAAGTCGCACGACTGTCATGTTTTAATGCAACAACTGCTTTCAGTTGCAATATGCTCAGTCCTACCGAAGAATGTGAGGTACACTATCAGTAGACTGTGCTTTTTCTTCAATGCGATTTGCACCAAAAGTTTTTCCGTCTTAGATCTTGATGCATTGCAAGAAGATATAGTTCTGACTTTATGCAATCTTGAGAAGTATTTTTTACTCTCGTTCTTTACAATTATGGTTCATCTTGTCGTTCATCTCGTGAGAGAAGTAAAGCTTTGTAGACCTGTATATTTGCGGTGGATGTACCCATTTGAACGATGCATGAAAGTGTTGAAAAGTTATGTTCGCAATAGAACTCGACTGGAAGGATGCATTGCAGAAGCACAAATATGTGAGAAGGCAGTTGAATTCTTTTAAGATTTTCTTTCTGGATTAGATCCTATTGGACTTGGGTCACTCAATTCAAGGGAAGACAAACAAAGCGATAGACCACTGTCAGTAGGAATATACGTTCGACCTGATGTGGAACAACTGAAGCAAGCACATTTTCACGTTTTATAAAACACTGAAGAAGTGCATCCATACATAGAGTAAGCATTCGTATGATTATATACTACCATCAATTTACCCTCAATGAATCATTTTAATGTATGCAACATTTTGTAGACAACATTTGAACCAATTAAAGATGGAAAATCTAAGAAGAGCAAAAAATGAACGATGGCTACAAGTTGAACATAATCGATTATTCGGTGCATGGTTTAGTGATCAAGTACTTAAACAATCAAAATACATTTTCATTTCGTCTAATTGTTCAATATTTAGAACGACTGACTGTTCTCTTTAATAGGTGATGAGTGAATTACAGGAAGGAAAGGTTCTCTCAAACACCATACGTTGGCTTGTACATGGATCCCACCCTGGTTTAATGATGCATGAGGGGTACATAATTAATGGATCTTTTTACCACAAAAAGTCTCGTGATGACCATCAAACTATTCAAAATAGTGGGATTATGTTAGTCGCAACAATAATGCAAGTGTCTAGTGGAAGGACAAAAGACCAGTCGTTTCTTACATGTCTTTCAATGGGACGATTCAAGAGGTTTGGATAGTCAACTACAATACTTTTAAGGTTGTTCTTTCTAAATGCAACTGGGTTGAAAATAATGCCGGTGTTGGAAAGGACGATCTTAATTACACACTGGTGGACCTTAGCCGAATTGGACACTCTTCTAATTCGTTCATTATTACCACACACGGGAGACAAGTATTCTATGTCACAGATCTTGTTGATGCAAGATGGTCTGTTGTTGTGATGCCACCCGAGAAGGACTTTCCCTACAAATGTGTTGATGATGACATAGGAGACATGTTACCGCACTATCCCTCACTCTCAAAATGGTCAACAACATGTGATATTGACGAAGGTGGGAAAACATATGCTAGACGTGACTTTGAAGGCACATGAGTTATCAATTAACTTTGAGGAGTATGTATAGTAAGATGCATACACTTTGTTATTTGCTTGTGTTTAATGTTCATTACATCATTGTCGTTTTTTCTTCTTTGTAGGACAATTCCATTTTCAGATATGGCTAGTTCAAAATCTACCATTATCAAGTTTTCATTTCTTGTTCAACAATTTATTTGTATTCAAATTTCGGAGAATTTTATATAGTAGATGTTCTAATTTGAAAGTGTTATGTGTTTTACCATAACTATTATGAACTTTGCGTAAGTAAGTGTGTAAGAATCGTTTCATAGTTTATTTGAGAACCAACTGTTGATTAACATTTAATTATGAAAGTCATGTTTCGGTTCTAATAGTAGACTTTTCGGTTATGTTAGACTTTTGAGTTATTTCACAATTCACATTTACAATTACATGAGTATTGTTACTAACATTCTGTTGGGTTATTTTTAAATCACATTTATGTTTGCAGTAATGGTTAATTTAGATGACGATCAACTTGCTACACCCCATAAAAGAGGGGAAATTAGTAGCTATAAAAAGAAACGTAGCCCTACGGGAATGAAGGATATAACACATTTTAGTAGTGAGGGGCGGAGAGTGATGATTCAGTACAACGAACTAGGTCAACCAATTGAACAGAATGCAACGAAGCTGAAAAGTTTTATCGGAACAATCATAAGGTTTCACATTTCTATCATGTACTCTAGTTGGCATGTCTTTCCCAAAGAGATGAAGGAGAAGATCTATAAACTAATTGAAGTAAAAATCATTCTAAGTGAGTTTAAGTATAATAATCCATCCACTGAAACAATTTTAAAACTTTTGATGTGTTTTTTACATTGTAGGCCGGCTTCATTCCTGATCCAAAGTCGAAGAAAAGTATACTTCAAAATGCGGGAGTATGCTTTCGCGGATTTAAGTCCACACTAACAACTACGTACGTACTACCATTTAAGAATGATGTGGAGAAATTAAAATACCCACCAGCAAAGTACTCATTCATTGATCAAGACCATTGGGTTGAATTTGTTGCTTCACGGTTGAATGAAGATTTTGAAGTAAGTATGAAGATTCAAACAGTTTGTTGTACTTTATGCACAATTTGTTACCTAAATATGTTAATTGAATTGAGATGATACAATTTTTTTTTATAGAAAAAAGTGAAAGGAAACTGAAAAGGAAGCTATACAAATACAACCATAGAACATCTTGCAAGGGGTATGCAAATCTTGTTGAGGAGTTGGTAAGTCACAATTTTTGTTATATTTTATTAGAAGCCATCTATTATCCCTCATTGCACATGATTTTGTCTGTATTTGGAGTTGGTATTATAGCTTTAGCAATCTAGAATTGAAGTATTTGAAATAGAAAGTAATAGTTATTAAGGAATTTATAATATGTATGTATAAAGGTAACTCTACTCAAATAAGAATGATTTATATGTATAAAGTGAGAAATATTCATATATGTTTAATTTATAACATGCTTGAAAATAGAATTATTAAGGAATCGTGAGTATATAAAATTTGAAAGTTATTATCTATATTGACAAAGTGCATTTTTTATTAGGTGATTCAATCATAACGACTTCAAGTTAAACATACTTAATTTTAAACCCTATAAGCAACCTTATTCATATGCTTACTTCTCTGTTCTGAAGTTGTTGTGTTGGGGGATGGGGGTGTATGGTAGATTTGACGAATTAAAATGTTTGTTGGTTAGTTGGGCCATAGAGTGACCTCAGATACTTGTCAGTTTTTCCTGAATATCCTGAGTAGTTTAAGCGAAAAATTATAAACTAAAGCCTAAAAATTTTCTAGTAGCTTTTACTTTTTTATTTTTTTGTTTTTTTGTTTTTTTGCTGTTGAGATCTTGTTTCAAAGCTGGTTGTGACTTAATATGTTGATTCTGCAGGTTTTTTCTTTGTTTCACTTATTATGTAGAATACTTACTCTGGAATATTTTTCTTTTCTGCTCTGCTGATCTTATATTTCAAACGTTCATGTTACAAGAAGTATTGTTTGTTATTAGGGGATCCACTTAATTAGGGGAAGCCTAAAACTACACAACAAATATTCACATATATACTTAATTGCGAGCCTAAGTTTAAAAGACTAAGAGTCTCATGCAAGGGGAGCCTAGCTGTTTACCTAAGTTTGGTTCTACAAGTGTCATTATTATATTTCTCATTTGTATATAAACACAATGTTGTAATCATTTAAACTGTGTTACCAACTCTTATATGTGTTATTATGGTTTCTCTATATGTTTACTACTATTATCTTTACACTTGCTAGGCTAATTGTGTGATGTCCATATTTATATATTGTGGTCGAATGACATTCAAAATATTTTTAAACAAATTATACTTAGATAACTAGCTATACCATTTCAACAATACTATTTATTGAATCTACGTATATGTTATATATTCATACATATATAACATCTATTCTTTATATAGCGTGCGTCTTCTTCGTCCAATCAAATAGATTGGTTGATAGTATGGAAACATACGCGTTTGGATCGTAAGAGAGAGTTCCCAGATAAAGAGACAAAGGACGTTGCATATGTTATAGTACGTTAACGCGTTGACAAAATTTGGTTCTTTATTATTATTATTATTATTTTTGCATGGTTTTTCAACTTATAATTTCCATTTTTTCTACTATGTTAGGATGATCTATTGGGCAACCAGAAGACACGTAGTTTATCTGGCGATGACAATGTACTCACCCAAGCATTGGGTGGAAAAGATCGTTCAGGCATAGTCCGAGGCGTGGGGAAGTACATCACAAAGAAAAAGTATTTCCATACCGCGATGGAATCAAAATCTAAACAAAGTAACGAGGAGAAGGCAGTGTATGAGGAACAGGATGAAATAGCCAAAAGAATTATGGAATTAGAAGCAGAGCTAAAAAGAAAGAAAGAAGATGAGGGTGGCAAAGGAGATGAAGAAGAACAATCGAGTATGTGTTCGAAAGGAACACCATCAATCAAAGGGAATTCAAATGATGAGGTTGAATACGTACCCTCTAATTTAGTACCAGAGAAAACGACAGATGACATGGTCGAAGTGAAGAACGAAAATAATGTGGAAGATATGAGATCAAATGACTTGAAGACTAGTTTCACAAATACTTTACTAAGTGGACACTTTCTTTACTAAGTGTACGTACACATATTTAACATATACTTCTACGTAGGTTGGAATTTTGTGTATGCTGACGTTTGAAACAAAAGATAATATCATTGTCCATGGGACAATATTTGATGCTGAAGGTGATAGTGACAACATAAAGGTGTCAGTAGATGTTGTCCTTGATGGTGAATGTGCAATTCCCATCCCGTCGAAGGAAGGAGTCAGCAAAATGACGTAGGAAGTAGGTTTACATTTAATGTGGCCACAACATCTTGTTCTTACTGGGAATGACAAGGTAATTGAGTGTCTTATTGCGTTGCTATTTTATGCATCAATTTATACTAACACTAGTTGTAATCTTTGTGATACAAGGATACTGTGAGTTTCAGTAAAGATACGTCAACATTCTCTAGTGCAGCATATCTATGTGCTCCAGTGACACTTTGGTGTTTTGTAAGACTAATTGAACATAGAGGGTCAAAAATTCAACTAACCACACCCATTGAGGTATTCGATGTGAGAAGAAAACGTTGCATTATGATTGAGTCACTGAAAGATTTCTCCCCAATGAGCCAACATACACAACATGTCTAGATGCTTACATGATGTAAGATTTCTTTTTACTGTATATGCATACTTGATGTTTACATGATGTACGATCTCCTTTTAATTGCAATTATGTAGGTACCTTCACATAGTTGTGGAAGAAGGCAGAAGTTTAAGGTTGTATAAGTTTATGGATGCCGAATCTGTAAGTTTCTAGAGTTACAAAGAATTACGTGCGCAGTTGTTGAATGCTCGACTGCTTAGAGCCGAGTATGACCAACTAGTATTATTTCCTTACAACTCTGGATAAGTGCATGATCATGATATTTTCACTGTCCTTCATGTTTTCAATGCACTAGTCAAATATGAAGTAATAATGTTTGAAACGTGTTCCCAACAATTACTTGACCTTGGTCATTATAAATCCTACAAAGGTTGTTGCATTCTGGATTGAACCTTTGAGGAACCGAATTGACGGAGACATGTCTGAAGTACTTCAAATATATGTCATACTATTATCGTTACTTTCTTTATTCTGTGTGCAACTATTTAAAGTACGTAATAATCTTATATTATTTGGTAGGTCATTCAATATATCGAACAAAAAAAAACCAAACTAGAAGGTTGTGAAGGTATGTGAATTTATCTGTTGGGATAGTTGTTAATTTTAATGTTTCATATGTATGTTGTTGTATGTGCATCCACAGTGTCCCAAACAAAATGGGGTAGTAGAATGCAAGTAATATGTCATGTGGTTCATGTGTGACATAATTTTGTCAAGGAGTACTTCGATTGTAGATGTTAGGGGTGTTCAAATTGAAGTTGAAAATCGAACTGAATGAATAACCGAATCGAAATTGAATGTATGCGGTTCAGTTCAGTTTTAATTTTTAAAAAACTATTTTTAAGCGGTTCGATTTAGTTTAAGATATTAAAACTGAACTAAAATCAAACTGAACCGCTTTAGTTTAAATTTTTTTTTTTATATATATATATTAAATTTATAAGACATTACTTTAATACTTAGGGTTTATTTTACAAGTAGCAGGCTCCTCGTCCAAGTAGCAGTCAACGGTCACGAAAGAGGGTGCGTTCGACGGTGAGTTTCAAACGAAGTTCGAAGGAGCACATTCGTCGGTGAAACAGAGGGAAACAGAGGAGTAGCAGCCGACGGTCACGAAAGAGGGAAACAGAGGAGTGAAGCGGCGTTTGACGATGAGTTTCAAATGGAGTTCGACGGTAAGTTTTCATTGGATTTGTGCAGAAATGTTGGATTTGTTGCTACTCCTCTGTTTTCTTCTCCCTTACAATTGGATTTGTTGAAACGTTGGAGTGCAGAAATGTTGGATTTATTGAAACGTTGGATTTGTGAATTGTAAGGGAGAAGAAAACAACGGAGTACGTTCCCTTTCAACCGACAGTCACAAAGTAAGGGAAACAGAGGAGTGATTTCTATTTTTTGTTTTATTAATTTGTGAATTGTAAGAATCTATTTTGAGCTTTTTTTTTAATATGTTTGGGCCTTTGGGGTGCAGATACCAAGAGTTCTAAACCCACTGTTTTGTTGTGATTTGTGGAGAGGAGGGGAAGAAGTTTTTAATCAGGTGAATTACATAATATAAAATATATATCTATATAATTTTTTGTAGATTTTCTCTTGTTATGATTTGTGGTTGCTGTCTTTATGTTCTTCCCTTGTTAATATTTTTATATGATGTCCTTCCCTCGCAGAATGTCTATCAGTTTGACCAATAACGATGCTAACACTAAATCAGACACAAGTAGCAAGATTAACAATTGTTCTATTGTGAACGAAAATGATGTCGTTGTGGTTATCATGCCACCACAAAAAATCCAACCATCTCGAAAGAAGAGGAAAAACACGTCTATGGTATGGGATCATTTTACTAAATGCTCTAAATATAGTGATGATGATCCACATGCTAAATGTAATTATTGTG
>JBBPDI010000023.1:28456641-28484788 GCA_037974545.1 Cucumis variabilis | reverse complement strand
TTAGATTTTCTTATAGGCCACAAGATTGTTCTAAGGATCAAAATTTTCACATTTTAGATGAAATGTCATTTTAATTACCGATATTAGTTTATATTCTCCTATTTTCAATGGAAGTATAATGGAATATCATCAAACTCAAACCACTTTTAAAGAGTAGCTAAATAGTGTTGGTTGGATTGGTTGTGATTTCATTGTTGATTGTCTTGCTGTGATTATGTTGCGTTTGTGAATTTATTGTTGGTTGTGTTGTTGTGATTTTGTTGTGAGTGATTGAGTGATCTGACCTTAGTTTTTTATATTTTTTAGAACATGGAGACAAGTAGTGGACAACATAGTGAAACTAGCTCTAGTCTTGCCCCTTTTGTTATAAAAAATGAACTATGAACATTTATGGGTGATGTTTGGGTTTTGTATTTTAAAAACTTTGAATTTATTTGTGTATTTTAAGAACTTTGAATTTATTTATGTTTGTAACTTTTAATTTATGAATGTTTCAAGCTTTGAATTTATTTTATTGTATGAAATTTTGAATTATGTATGCTTGAAATTAAAATATAACAATTTATAACTTTTACAATAATTAAAAACTAGAAACAAAAAAAGAAACAAAAATTATACAACCCGACAACCCAACCCAACCCAACCCATGAAATATGGGTTGGGTTAAAAACTAAATTCGGGTTGCCAACCCAAATAACCAGAAAATATAGGTTGGGTTGAGTATGTGACCCAACCCAACCCGTTTACAACCCTAAGTGCACGTTTAAATTGAGAAGTTGTGTTTAACCTTGGGAAGCAACCGATATTGTAATTAGTACCATGATCACACCGTAATTGCTTTCAGAATAGTGGTTTGTCACAGAACAACAATTCTTTTAGACATCAGTTCTAACAATATTTTTTTCATAATTGATTGTTCTTGAGTTGTCTGTGTGTTCTTGAGTACCTCTCGGTAGGTTGGAATCCTAACAAAAGATTTGACGGTCTAACATTAAGCTACATGGGGCAAGAATAGTTCAACCGTACAAAGGAACCAAATCACCAATGTGATCGCGACGCAGAGCGACCGACCTCCTTGTTTATTTAATTTCAATTAATAAATAATTTTAGAGTCGCCACCAACCATATTAAGGTGTGATTGGTCACCCAAAGAGAAAAAAAAATGGTCTACGTAAATTCATGAGATTTAAGTTCGGAAGTCGGTTGTATGTAGAGAAGGTGTTGGCACCCTACAACACCCATAAAATGATTACCAAATTTTATCTTTTAAACTAAATTATAGTGGTTCACAAAACAAAGTTTTTTTTATTTAGGTTTTTTTAAAATGTCCCATGGATATCAATTCACATCGAAGAAGATAAAATCTAAGCATGAATTGATAATTATGGGTGGCATAAGAGCCATTAGAAAAATAAAATTTATTTTTGTTTTAAAAGATATTTTTTTATGTTCACCTCAAGAATATTAAAATACCAAACTTTGATATTTTAATCTCCATTATAGGTGTCTAATAAAAAATTTAATGTATCTAAGAATTAATAAATTCATAGAAAATACTACTCAGTTCCAATTTAAATATGATGTTTATAATTTTAAAGACAATCTATTAATTAAATTTCAAATTGAGAAATATCATGTATTCATAGAATTTAAATTATAAAATCCATAAAAACAATATTTTTTCTCTAATTTAGATTTTAATTTTAAATTGAAAAATAAATAAATAAATAATAATAATGACAAAACAGTGTTAACTTATGAAATAAATTAGGTAATATGGTGAGATAAAATAATACAAAGAAGTTTGAGATAAAATAATACTGAGATACATAAAATAAATACAGAAAATAAATGGAATACATGCCAGAATGCAAAATAATGGTGCAGAATAATTAATCAAAGCAGGCCAGGGTGATTGGGTAATTAATTAACGCATGATATCATAATTAATTAAGCCATGATGTTAAGATGTTCAATGAATAATTAACCCACATGCCAAATGAGTGCCAAATAATTATTGCAATATGCAAATAAATAACATAGTAGCTGAATGGGATACGAAAATATTATACAAGAGCCAAATGGGATACGAAAATATTATGTAGGAGCCAAATGGGATACTCCAAATGAGATACTAAAATAATATACAGGAGCCAAATGGGATACTAAAATATTATACAAGAGCCAAATGGGATACTAAAATATTATACAGCAGCCAAATGGGATATTAAAATATTATACAACAGTCAAATGGGATACTAAAATATTATACAAGAGCCAAATAGGATAATGGGATACTAAAATATTATACAAGAGCCAAATAGGATACTAAAATATTATACAGCAACCAAATGGGATACTAAAATATCATACAATATCTATTATACCAAAATATTATATAGGAGCCAAATAGGATACTAAAAATATTATAGAGGAGCCAACAAATGAAAAATTAACACATAGGCAAATGAGTGCCAAATAATTCAAATGTAAATACCAAATAAAGAATTAAAACATAGCGCAAATGGGTGCCAAATAATTCAAATGAAAAATTAACACAGATGACAAATGGGCAATGAATTAACAATCATTAAATTGACTTGAATTAAAAAAAAAAAAACTTACCTACAAAACTGCCTGGCTTATTCTTTGTCGATCCTCTCAAAATCTTCCAAATCACTACAAAATGGAAATACCTTTTCCTCTCAAAATCTCTTATAAATCTCTCAAAAAAATTTCCCACAAAAAAAACTCCTATCCTTCTCTTTTTATAGGGCAAGGTTGATAATTTCTATCTTTTTAATTATTAAGTAAAGTGGAGTGAAAGAATGGAGAGAAAGTGGGAGAAGGTGGGAGAGTGGGAGAAAGTGAGAGAGTAGGAGAAAGTGTGAGAGTGAGACTGAATTAACGTGGTGAAAAACAAAAACAAAATATAGGGGGTGGGTGGTTGAGAAAAAATAGGAGGGAGAAACAAACCTTTTTTATTTTATTTTATTATTATTATTTTAATTTGTTTTTGTTTTCATTTTTTGTTTTTATAAAACATAGTATTTAAAATTTAAAATCTAAAAATTAAAATTAAATTCAAATTATTTTATAAAAAATAAATATAAATAAATAAATAAACGAAAAATGTAGGACAAAATACGATATCTACAATCTGTATATTATTGTAATTAATTGTCTTTTGTATATTATTTCTATTTCTTTTGTGATGTAATTTAGGCAAGTTAACTAGTAGTTTATAATTTAAGCATGTTAGCTGGTGCATCGGTAGATACCACATCTCTCGATGCCATTTTTTTTTTACTATTTAAACTACCGTTGAAAGATTCAGAATTTCTTGTAGTGTATTTTCACAATCCATCCACCAGTTGCAGTTTTCCTTCACTTAACCCAACCCAGATGATCCAATTTATTCCAAACAAAACTTTGGTCTCTCAGGCTCAACCTTGACCCAAAATCATCTCCAAACCTAGATCAATTTTGAAGCCCATCCAATATTACTGTATGGGTTGACAAGAAGAATTGCAAAATAGAAGGTTTATTTTGAATAAATGAAATTCTTTTATTTAAATTGATATAATAGAAAGATCGAAAAATATGAAAAAAATAATTGTGGAACAATATCTTAAATGTCCCTACCTAACTGAAAAAATTGAATCATTAATACAATTATTCAAGAAACCATAAATACCCTATAATTAAAATCATACTCCCAACACACAATTAACACCTATCAAAATCAAACTTTTGCAGAAACTATTGGAGCTTCCAGCTCGTCCCCTTTAAACTCTTCAAAGTTTTCATACTTGGATTTTCTTCTTATCAGCTCCTTTAATCGGAGACTTTGGAGTTTTCATCTTGCTGGCTCCTCCGGCCAAATACTTTGGGATATTCATCTTGTCGTTGACGTTGAAACTCTGACGTCTTCCTCTCCATCGATCATACTTTTCTCCTCTTTTGTTTGCAAGAAAAACTATCTCTCACTTTGTTTTTCTGTTGCATCAACTGCCCTAAGAAGAACCCACGGCTAAACCAACCTCTGTTGGCTCGAAAACCACGGTTAACCAGCCGTTAAACCTATCGCAAAGCTATCGAAATGAACGCTGAAGTCGACGTAAACAACCTCAAAACCATTAGCTTCTGTCTGCCTCAAAACCCATGGCTAAACCTCTCACGTCTTCTTCTCCGTCGATCAACATATCTCTTTCGTTGGAACGTCAAAAATCATCGCACCACACTCTTCTCTAGCAATCTTCTTTGCTAGAAAAAAACTCTCTTTATTGTGTTTTTCAGTTTACGGCTACCCCCTCTTCTTATTCGTCTTGCTTCTTTTCCTTTCTTTAATTTAAAAGGCCTAAAGAAGAAGATTCAATTCATTGTAAAAATGTCATTGAAGTATAATTACAATTCTGCCCTAAACATAAAATCCATTTTGAAAGCCTTCGACAAAAACTGTAACACAAAAAAGAAAATGTCTAATGAAAATAAACGTGAATATTAACGTAATTTCAAAACACAACGTCTCAAAATAATTATTCAATGTAGTTGGCACAATAAAATAATTTTTAAAATAAAAATCAACCAATTAGCACGGATTTAGGGGAGGATAAAAATTTTAAAATATGTATTTTAGAGCTATTTAAATTTAATTTTTTTTATAAACATTTTAGAATATAAATATAAAAAAATGTTGAATTTATGTTTTCCATTAGTTTAGGGATATCAACCAATTAGCAAGATTTTAAGGGATGATAAAATTTTAAATTCAAATTGTTATTAATAATATGTATTTTAGAGGTATTTATTTTTAAATTTAAATGTCTTCAAGATTTGTGATTCGTTAAAATTGAACTATCATTAATGATTAACTTACAAGATATAATACTTAATGAATGGGTAAAAAAATAAATAAGAAAAAAAAATTTAAGGTCATTTAAGGAATTGTAATAATTATCGTTATTATTAATAAATTGTTTAAAATATAACAAATCCCAGAATCTAGTAGATATATTTTTCATTATTATAGAGGAGGTTGTTGCAATCTTATCCAACAACAAAATAGCAGATTTAGTTAAGATCTACCAAATTTGAATGAAATTTGTAAAATAAATTTGATCATGTCTGCTGCCGAAATGCCTCTGCTGCTTCCCAATCACAAACAATCAATGTCCATCACTCTCCATCGAAAACACCTCACCGACTCTCTAACCACTCCTTTTCAAGATCCTTAATTTATTCTTTAGATTTTCTGCTCCTCTCATAAATTCTTCATACCAAACACCCTCTATAAGTCGTTCTGCCTTGCAACAGTTTACATCACACCTCCTTACTTTCCACTCTCTGATATTTTCCTCTACAACAAAAATGTCGTTCTCCAAACAATTCCCACGATACTATCAAGTCGAGAAAAAATAATTCACCTTGACTTTAGATAAAAAGTCAAGATACATTCGATTCCTCATTACTGAAACTAGCCACCACAAATCCTTTACCATAGTTGCTTATGCAGAAGAGATAGAATGGTTAAAGAATACTGTAAAAGCGTTCATCAATACTCCAAGAAACAACTGTTTCTTTCAAGAGACTAAAGGATATGGTTTTTGTATGTGGTTGAGCAAAACTCAAGACAAGAGGGGATACCTAGCTGAAATTTTCAAAGTTGATGACAAAGGCAGAAAAGATTGCCTTCTGATTCCTGAAAGTTCTAGTCGAGCTGGTTGGGAAGCTTTTCTGAATCTGATGACTTTCAAATCACCACTTGAAGCCGAAGCATCAAACTTTGGACAGTCAAGCAGGGAAGCATATTATTCTTCAGCATCTGACTTAATAGCAAACATCAAGCAAACACGTCGATCATATGTTTAGGTTCTTTCTTCCTATAACTCTAGTTATGCTAGCTCAACTGAAAGTGTTTACTCTAAAGATCTCTCATCTGATGATAGCTATAAAACAAGAAGAACCGAGGAACTTGAAACTCATATAAAATGAGAGAACATGGTCGTAATGACTAGGTGACTATTCCATGATGATTGGGAGAAAATAATAGAGAAGCTTTAGAGACAGACTGAATCCAAGTTCCGTTTTCAACCCTTCCAGGCAGAAAAGGCTTTATTATTCATGAATGTCAAAGAGCAAGTGAAGCTTCTATGTATTAATAAGGGATGGAAAATAGTTGGCAAGTTCTATGTTAAGTTTGAATTATGGTCTGATGAGTTACATGCATACCCCACCATGGTTTCTAGCTATGGCGGCTGGACTACTTTTCGAGGTCTACCTCTCCCTACATGGAATATGGACTCTTTCAAACAAATAGGTGATGCTTGTGGTGGCTTGATGGAAGTATCAAAGGCCACTTAGAGGAAAACTGACCTTATTGATATCAGATTGAAAATTAAAGAAAACTACTCTGGTTTTATTTCAGCCCAGATTTGTGTCAAAGATGACAAAGGGTCTTATCATGTGGTGCAAACAATCTCTTTTCCAAAAGGAAAGATGGTTCAGAGAAAGACATGCCAGCATCCATGGAACCTTTACCAGTAAGGCAACAAGAAACTTCGATGAATTTGACCTGGACGAATAGTTTTACAATCTGAAAGGTTACTTAGCCTATCCATCGAAAGTGATGAACAAAGAAGAACGCACTATGACCGCTGGCAGAAAACGAAAGCATGAAAGAAGACAGAGTAATTCAACCTTTCAAAGTTGGTTATCTGGGCTATGCTTTTATGAGGAGATTAAGAAAGCTTTTAAGCTCTGTCAAAAGTTGGCAGTTAGAACTTAAGATTGCCAACAAAAGAAACTTGGATTCCATCAAAGCTAATAGATGGAATTGACATGTTGGAAGCCCAAAATTCTTTGACAGTAATAGAAGGACAACTCTAAAATCAGATCTTGCAAGCATTATCTTTAAAGAAGCTCAATATTGGGCTCAAAGAGCAAAACAAGTTTGGTTGAAGGAAGGTGGTAAAAATTTCAAATTTTTCCATAAAGTTTGCAATGCCAGAAAAAGGAGAAACTAAATTTCTAATATCTTTGATGAAAACTATTGTTGCTACATCACAAATGTAGAAATAGAGAAGATTTTTGTGGAGCATTATAGTGCCATCTACTCATCTAGTACTTTTACTCCGTTAGTCGTTGAGAACCTCCACTGGGATCGTATTGAAGCTGTGCAAGCCACATCTCTTATTACCCCATTTAGTGTGGAAGAAATCAAGGAATCTGTTTTCTCATTTGAATGCAATAAAGCCCCTGGGCCTGATGGGTTCACAATTGATTTTTTCAAAAACTTTTGGAACACTTTTAAGCCAAATATATTGGAAGTGTTCTAGGATTTTTTTAAAAAGGGTGTGGTCAATCGGAACATGAATGAAACCTACATATCCCTCATTGCCAAGAAAGATAAATGTAGATTGGCTTCTGATTATAGACCAATCAGTCATACCATTTCTCTGTACAAGATCCTTGCAAAGGTCTTGGCCACTACCTTTTTTCAAGCACAATCTCCAACCAACAAATGGCTTTCATTAATGGCAAACAAATCACTAATGTAATCTTAATTGCAAATGAAGTTGTTGACTACTAGAAGACAAAGAAGATAAAAGGATTAATTTTCAAACTGATATTGAAAAAGCCTTTGACAATATCAACTGGAATTTCATTGACTTCATTCTGAAGAAGAAGCAGTTCCCTGAAAAATGGAGGAAATGGATACATTCATGTATATCGTCTGTTCAGTACTCTATTATGATAAATGGCAAACCTAGAGGGAGAATCATTCCAAACAAAGGAATCAGACAAGGAGACCCCATTTCCCCCTTCATTTTTGTGTTAGCCATGGATTAGCTTAGCAGAATTCTACAACATCTTGAGCAAAAGAATCAAATTAAAGGTATCTTTACAAAAGATATTAATCTAACACATCTTCTCTTTGCAGATGATATATTACTTTTTGTTGAAGATCAACAAATATATTAGAAATCTCCAGTTTGCTATACACCTTTTTGAAAAGGCTATCGGTTTAAACATCAATCTTAAAAAGTCTACTTTATCACCGGTCAACGTATCAAAAGAAAGATCAGACAAGATTGAGGCCAGTTGGGGTATAACAACAAATTTTCTTCCAATTTCATACTTGTGGATGCCTCTTGGGGGCAATCCAAGATCAAAACATTTCTGGGACAATATTACAAAGAAGATACAGAAAAAATTGAATAACTGGAAGTATTCTTTCATCTCAAAAGGAGGGAGAGTCACACTCATAAACTCTTCTCTTTCCAGTCTTCCTATATATCAACTGTCGGTCTTTAAAGCTCTTACACATATATATAAATCCATTAAAAAATGTTGGAGAAATTTTCTTTGGAGAGGAAACTTAGACAATATTTGCTTATTTGGTACCCAAAAAAATAACCTCAATCCTATCAAATGGTCTACGGTTACTTCTTCCCTGGACTCTAGAGGACTGGGTGTTACACCTCTATCTGCTACAAATTTTGCTTTGCTTACAAAATGGCTATGGAGATATTTAAATGAACCAAATGCTCTCTGAAAATCTCTGATTGATGCAAAATATTGTCATAAAGATATAGATATATTTCCTTCCTCTGCAAAATACAGTAGCTCTAATGCACCTTGGAGATCCATTTGCAAATTTGCAGATTGGTTCAATTCAAATGTGGAATGGACAATAAATAATGACAAGTCAATTTCTTTCTGGCATAGCAATTGGAGATCATTGGGTCCTCTAAGTAGAATATATCCAAGACTATATGCTTTGTCCTCAAAGTAAAATAGTTACATCAACGAGATGTGGAATGTGATTAATAAATCTTGGGATCTACACAGTAGAAGACCTCTAAGAGATAGAGAAGCCTTACAATGGAGAAGTATACAAAACAGCCTCCCTCCTTTTCAAGATAACAATCACAGAGATCAGCCTATCTGGAAGACTAGCAAGAATGGTTCTTTCTCTGTTAAATGTGTCATTCTCTCCAATGCTTCCACAGCAAATATCTCGAAGTTTGCTGCCCCCCCTCAAGAAACTGTGAAAATCAAAAGTCCCCCAAAAGTGCAAAATTTTTCCTATAGACAGTTACTTACAAAGGCATCTTCACTATGGAAAATATTTAGAGGAGGCTAAAAAGTCTATGTCTAAATCCTAACTGGTACATACTTTGTAAAAGAAGCAATGAGACAACATACCACATCTTCTTCAATTGCCCTTATACCAAAAATATTTGGAGCTTGGCAAAGAATCTTTTAGGTTGGGATCTCACTTTTGAAAATCTCCCTGCTCTAATAAATACCATCTGCTTCAACAATTTAAAGACTAAAAGTGGTGTGATTTCTTTTAATATGTTGGTTGTCATCACTTGGTCCATTTGGCTGGAAAGAAACAACAGGCTATTCAACAATGCATCTCACTCACATGCCTACTTATGGGAGAACATATTCAATCTCACAGCCCAATGGTCCACTAAAAGCAAGCTCTTAAAAAATTACTCAGTCTCTATAATTGCTCAAAACCTTAGTGCTTTATGCTAGCTTTCTGTAAGAATTATATAGTTTGGCTTATCTCTAGCATTTCTGTATTTTTGAACATTATTCTTCGACTTTTATTGAATATAATTTATGAGGATGATGAGGGTACTAAAAGGGTGCCCACCTAGTGGGGATGCTTGAGTGCGCCTACTGACCTATTCAGTATCCTTTTTTTAAAAAAATAGTAATTATCACAATTTTAGAGGATTGAAATTCTTTTAAATTCAAATTGTTACTAAAAATATGTATAATGTACTATTTAACAACTTTTTATAAATATTTTGAAATATAAGTTGTTAAATTTTAAATTATAACAATTTGAATTTGAATTTTTAAATTCAAATTGTTATTAAGCATTTGTCCTTTCCATTATTTTAGGGATATTATGTAAGATTTAAATTCAAATTGATGATTTTAGGGGATGATATAAAATCTAAATTCAAATTGTTATTAAAAATATATATTATGTATTATTTAATAACGTTTTGATAAATAGTATGAAATATAAAGAATCCAAAATTATTGAATATATCTTTGCCATTATTTTAAGGATATTATTTAAAATTTAAATTCAAATCATTATTAAACATATCTATTATGAATTATAGAAATAAATTATTAATTAATTGATTTAAACCTAAGAATTCAAAAATCTGAAAGAATAGCCATATTTTTAGGAGATGTTAGTGCAATCTTCTTCAATAATAAAATATCATATTTAGTTAAGACTTATCAAAGTTGAATGTTGTTTACAAATACATTGTATTAGTGAATCTGTGATCTTCTGCCTAATGTTTTGACCTATTCAAATATACTGTATCTGTATGAAATGAATTATCTTATATAAAGGTGTGTAATCGGGTATAAAAAAGTAAAAAAAAAAAAAAAAAGTCTACAGGCGACGGCTTTGCTATAAATCTTAAAATTTCTAGAATTTGCTATTTTTCAATATGTTATTTACTATTTTACTATTTACACGATTATTTCTTACTATAATTTATTTGGCCCATATTGAAACCTATTGAAGAATTAAAAATCAACCAAAATTGAACTTTCATCACACTTACAAAATGAGCTATATATAATTTATTTTTTTCATAAATTTGTATATTCTTTGACAACGAAGTTTTTTTTACCGTATTAGTTCTAGAGTCGATTGTTAGAAATCACATAATTGGGATATTATTCGACTGGCTTACTTTTTACTTTTACCTTCATTCTCATTTTAAAACTCAAGGATGAGTTTTTTTTTTTTTCTAGAATGGTGCAATAGGAATAGGATATTATGGTAAAAATTCTTAATATATTAGGATTAGGCTTAGTTTGTTTTATTTATTAAGATTAAGGATTAGTTTCTTTTATTTATTAGGATTATGATTAGTTTGTGTTGTTGCACTTTGCCTCGAAGGAGTGATGCGATGAGAAGTCTTAACGCCTAGACAAAATGCGTGCTTCCTTGCATTGTATCTCATGTAATGTACTGGTATCTCACCTGGTCAAGTCGCCTAATTATCACCTCGCCAACTAATCTCGTCTACTGACTATCTCGCCAATTGGTCAAAACACCTAGTGGCTAAACACCTGGTTAAAATGCAAATTGCAAAACAAAAACTTGTTAGAAGATGGTTAAGTCATGGATCTCGCTCTCTTTAAAACGTTTCATGATTCTTCTCCTTTGTCCAAAACAGTTTGTTGCCTTGAAGTCCCCAGGATAAAACACCTCATTCTTCGATTAATTTTGCACTTAAACTAATCGAAATTCACAGCACTCATATGCTCAAAAGAGAATTTTAGGGAAAGAAATCGTTTCTGTATATTGAAGAGAAAAACGAGACTGATATATATAGTGAGTGTGGAGGCAACCAACGATCAGAAAACAAAAAATAAAATCGATTGATAAATACCATTTAATTTGGATACGGTTTCAATTTTGGAAAATGTTTAATTTACCAAAAACATTTATAATAAAGAAACAGTGTAGCAAAAACATATATTATTCCTCCACGCTAGGCCATGTCCAACAATGGCGGGGGCGTGCATACATGAAGATATAGGCATATCTATATTTTTCTATCACCTCACCCATTCCAAAACTTGGGTGTCCGTAGAGCCTAAACCCATGAATGGATCTATGTGTTTATAAAGGAGATTTCGGAATGCATGTGTTGAATAAAATAATAATTATTATTTGCGTACTCAAAATTTTCATTTAACATTTTCCCACTTGAAATATTCATACTATCAGTCCCCCACTTGAATTTTTTTAAGAACATTTTCATCGAGCAGTGTCTATCTCTATAATATTGTGCTTAAGTAAAGGTGTCTAATGACTTGAACCTTTACATAGTGACAATAGTTTAGAGCATTGTAAAGTAACTCGTAGTTTTGATTTTTACTTCTAATAATATTGTACATGCAACATTAGTTGAGTGAAGTTCTAAAATAACTCGTGCTTTATGGCCTTGCACGTATATCCCAGTTTAGTGAACACTTTAGGAATTTGTACAGGATTTCATAGGAAGCGGCCCTCACTTCCACATTCACAAAGGTGAATCTATTGAGAGTACTCCTATAACTAGGTACCCTACTCAATATCAAGTATAGATTTCTTTAAGAACAAAGTTCACCCTTCTTATACTCTTTAGGATGTCATGCTAATTACTCAATTATAAGAATGGAACTTTCAATATTTTAGCATGATTCTCATCATATTATTTGTTATCAGTTAGTACCTATTAAACTTGTTTCTTGGGATCTCCAGTCTTTCAAGTTGAGTTTACCTCACAAGTAATTCAATTTTCTATAGGTTTGAGTCTCATTCTTTCTGACGTTTTAAAAATCTTCTCTCTTGCTAGTCCTTTCGTCAAAGGAACAACCAAGTTGTCATCAGATCGTACATAATCTACTATCACTGCCAGTAGTGAGAAAATCTCTAATGGTACTGTGTTTACGACGTATCTGTCGTCTCTTACCATTGTAATAACGACTCTAAACTTTTGCGATAGCTGCAATACTATCACAATGGATTAGTATTGCTGGTATCGATCTTTTCCATGTGGAAATCTCCAATAGCAAGCTTGCTTCTTCACTAGTAGTAGCTAGTGCTATCATCTCTAACTCAATTGTTGACTGAGCTAATATTGTCTGTTTCTTGGATTTCCAAGCAACTGTTTCTCCTGCTATATGAAAAATATAGCACTTGTACCCTTTGAGTCATCTAAGAGGAAGTTCCAATCAGCATTGTTGTAACCTTCAAGTATATAGTGGGAAACTTTTGATAATTTAATCCTAGATTTTGTGTTTTCTATTACTCTTTCTATAGCATTTCAATGGTTTAGACTAGATTTGTCGGTAAACCTACATAGTAATCCTACAACGTAAGCTATGTCTAGTCTAGTTCAATTAGCAACATACCTCAAACTACGAATGATACTAGCGTACTCGAATTGGTTAATACTATAAGCATTGTTTTTGAACAATTTAACACTAGAGTTATAGAGTGTACAAGTTGGTTTGCTTTCGAAGTATTTGTACTTCCTTAGGATCTTTTCTACATAATGAGATTGATCCAAGAAAATTTTATTTTCAGTTCTGATAATTTTGATGTCTAGGATCACATTAGCTTCTTCTAAGTCTTTCATGTCAAAATTTGCACTAAGCATTGATTTTACATCATTTATAACATTGATCCAAAGATTAACATGTCATCTACGTATAAGCATATGATAGTGCATAATCTTCAGTCTTATAGTAAATACATTTGCCACTATCATTTACTTTGAATCCTTTGGACATGATTAAGTTGTCAAACTTTTCGTGCCATTGCTTACAAGCTTGTTTTAGACCATAGAGGGATTTATCTAATTTATAAACTTTAGATTATTAATTGTGAACTATGAAACCTTAAGATTGTTCCATATAAATCTCTTCATCTATATCATCATTTAGGAAAGCAGTTTTAGCATCCATTTGATGTATTAAGAGATTGTTTAAGGAAACTATAGAAATTAGCACTCTAATTGAGGTGATCCTAGTGGTTGAGGTGAAGGTGTTGAAGAAATCTATGTTTTCCCTTTGCCTAAACCTTTTGCTACTAGTCTAGCCTTATACTTATATATTGATCCATAAGGTTTGAGTTTTTTCCTTAAAACCATTTACAGTCTATGCTTTGGCAGTCAGTGGTGGGTTAACTAGGTGTCAAGTTCTATTAGATTCAAGAGAGTCCATTTCATCATTAATATATATAGTTTCTGTATATTGAAGAGAAGATTGAGACTAATATATATAGTGAGTGTGAAGGCAACCAACGATTATGAAACACAAAATAAAACTAATTGATAAATATCATTTAATTTGGATACGATTTTGATTTTGGAAAGTGTTTAATTTACCAAAAATTATATATATTATTATTTTATTCCTCTTCGCCTCACTCGACAGACGACGACGGCGGTGCATGTAGAGATATAGACATATCTACATTTACCTATCTCCTCACCCCTCCCAAAACTTGAGTGCTTTTAGGGCCCCAACTCATGAATGGACCTATGAGTTTATAAAGGAAACTTCTTAGCAATGTGGGAATGCATGTGTTGAATAAAATAATAATAAATATTTATTTACTCAAAATTTTCATTTAATAGTTTGCTATAAATAGAGTACCTGTCTTCTTATATTAACAACTCTTAAACATTAATAAAATTCTCTAATTTTGTTTACATCAAACCCACTATGAAAATGTTTTGGTTTGCATCGGTTCATGTTACTCGGGTCATGTATTTAAGCTCTTATTTAAAAAATAAATATATATTAGTATGTAAAAAACTTATTTAGTTTGGTTTAAATTTGATATTTTCCTATGAACTTTGAATCTTATTTTAGTTTGGTTTCTAAACTTTAAAAAATGTTCAGTTTTAATCCTCGAACTTGATCCCTTGATCTCTTAAAATTTTGCTATATAACTCGAAAATCGTAGGTAGCTTATATTTATAGATGAATATAAGCCATGACTTTAGATGGCTGACTAATGATGTCAAATAAACTAATGAAATTTAGATTAGAAATTCTAGGGTTCAAACGTCTTGTGAATTGAGTTAGAGTGATTTCTATTATATACAATCCAAAAAGATTTAATACTCAACTCCTTCCTGCTACTCTATAGCTTCGACCTTTAATTTCTCTTGAGCTACTTGAGATGATGGTTGATTTTGAGGAGTAGGAAACACATGTCATTAGAAGAAATCTAGGCTTTAATGTCAAGTGGAAAAAATGAAAAATGGACATTAATATCGTTTTTCAAACGACGGATGATTAATCTCAGTTTTAAAATGACATTAAAGAGTAAGCTTCAATGTTTTATTGTTAATGTAAAAAAGACATTAATCATCCTCTCTATCATACTCTACTCTTTAATTCTCTCATTAATCATGATTTTCTTCTCCAAGTCAAGTTTATCCTTCTCTTCTCAATCTTGTATCACTCTCAAGCTCTAGATCCATTCGCCTGAACAGCTACTGCAAGAAATCCTTCCAGCCAGTCGTCATGGTGCCTATCATTATCGCCATCACTATAGCCAGTCGTGCTTCTGCCACACGAAATATTTCTTCCTAAATCATTTTTGAATCCACCACCGTGCCCAATCGCCGTCATGCTTCCACCGCAAGAAAAACCTTCTATCTAATCGTTTTTGAATCCATCATTGTCGCCACCACTGAGTGCTCGTGGTCAGATCCCTCATGTCTAATCATCTTTGAATCCATCACTGTCGTCATGATTCGAACTGCGTTTGTCTTGCAAGCTTGGATCTGATGTGCTCGTGGTTAGATCTGTTGTAGAAGCATCGCCAATTGAATGTCTTGAACGATTCTGAAGTTGACAATGTGAGTTTCACTTGGTCTCTGAATAACTTCCAAGACAGTGTTCGACTGTGCAAAGCCATTCAACTTTTGCTTAATAACTATTCCATTTTGACAGTAGTGTCATTTTTCATTCATGAAAATATAACTCTTAGTAACAGTCACTTTTTCTCCATTTTTCTTAATTTTTCTCTAATTTTTCTCTTAGAAAATGTAGTTCCATCTTAAGCAGGTTGGTGTAACATTATGTATGAGGATGGAATGATAATTATGGAAGATGATATTGCTAATGAAAGAGCAGGAAATGGTCCTTTCTTTGCCCTCTAACATGTTTGTCCATCTTCAGGTATTCTAATTTATTGTTTTTCCATGATAATCACTCGACTTGTTTTGTCATGTGTGTAAAAGGAAGTTACTGTATAAATATATTCTTTTAAATCAAACAGTTTTTACTAATTGCATCTTTTGTGGAGTTTTTCGTCGACAAGTGAAACAACTCTTGCTATGACCTTACAGTAGTAGTAGTTTATTTGGGGTCACATTCACATGGGTTTAATTCTTCTTCAATTGATACTCAAATTGTAACAAAATCTCACTATAATTTGCTTGGATTCTTGTTAGGAAGGTGAAGCTTTTTTACTTTCAAATCATTTAGTGTATATTTGTATTGCTAGAATGCCTTGAATCTGTAATTTGGCTCTTCGTGTTTATTCTATTTACAATTTTGATTCTAAATTAAAGTATAGAGGAGTGCACCATATCTAAGCTCTATAACCTTAGGTGTCTCAGTAATTTGAAATTTGATATTTTCGCTCTAATAAAAAAATTGTTATCTTTTTTTGCTCGTGGACTTCAAAAACACTATATGTAAACCAAGTAAATTTCTATGTCAATTTCTTTAGTGTTTATGCTTTTTGTTTTATTTGATTATTGATTGTGTAACATGTTTAACTCTCTCACTTTGATATTTACACTCTGTTTTTTGTGTCTCTAAGTACGACAACGAAGAAGCTAAGGAAGCAATTTTCTACTTATACAATAGGCACATCAATGGCTTTGCAGCTATGGTACATCAGAAAATTGCTGAAGATTTAGCAAGTAAAATATTCATCCAATTTTAATTGATAGTGTTCTAATGATATAATAAATAACTCTTGCTAAGTATCTAGAAACATCCTTGACAAGTTGAATACCTTGTTTCTACTTGACATTGACATCCTTGACAAGTTAATTTCTAAAGGATGACGAGAGATGACTTTTCAAAATCTATTGTTTTCATAAGAGGGTAAAAAATGGTTATTAGCCATAAAATATTGATAGCCTTCATGACTACTTTCTATTAATTCTTCCTTCGATCTTTGTTGTGACATCTCTTGACAAGTTAATTTGTTGGTGTAAGTAAAGATATTTATCTATACAGATTCAAAATGTTGTTTTTTAACTATTTGGCAAAATAAGAAAATGGACAATAAATACAACGATTTAATGGAAAATAAATTTGTAAGAACAGACCCAAAAAAGACTTAAACCGATATTGTTGGGTTCTTTAATGTCGGTTTAAAACCGACATCAAAGTCTAATAGACATTAAAAACCTTCAATAACACAATCAAAGATGTCGATTTAAAAATGACATTGAAGGCCTTTAATGCCGGTTTAAAACTGACATCAAAGAGGCTTTTAATGTTGTTTCTAAACCAACATTAAAGACCTTAATAATCTAGCAAAATGTCAATTGCCAACTGACATTAAAGACTAGATTTCTTCTAGTGTGTACCACCATCAATGCAAGCTCTTGTATTCTTTTGTTTCCTCGATCTTAATATTTTTAGAATAATTTAAATATACATGTTTTTTAAACTTTTTGAGTTAGACGTATTAGTTGTTTGAGAGAATTTAATTTGTTTTTTTTAATTAAATTAATTATGCGTAAACAATCATTTAATTTTGGTAATGCAAATTTGATGAAGAAATATTACAAATGGAAAATTTGTGTTACAATCCAAGCTAGGCTTTCTCATATATATTGATCACACTACTTACTTTCTTTCATTTTTAAGCCATCCAATTTCCTTGCATCAAAACCAATTAAACCCTCCCCCGTCCCCCATTAGATTATTTAATTCGAATTTGGGCGATGAAACAAATTGTGCACCATTAAAATAATTATATAGGAAGGTTAACCATGATTCTATTAAGTCATGCAAAAATTAATGTTCCATAGGGAATTGAATTTCCTTACTTATTTCTTTAACTCATGCAAAATTTACGTTTTTGAACAAGTCTAGGGAGGAAAATTAAATCTAGTGTCTTTTTTATTTTAATTTTCCTCCAGTTAATGATTGTTCTTTAATTATAAATTAATTACACAAAAAAACTGTCATAAATTTCAAAATATATATATAAAAAAAACTAGATTTTTCTTGCTAAAAAATGTGTTTTTTCTTTAATGATTCGATTTTCTTTCTCATATCCGAATTTCCTACTGTTTATGTGTCATTGAAAGATTTTGTTGTAATGAAATGGTTCGATTGTGAATTAATTATTAGGAAAATTTTTAAAAATAGTAAATTTTACAATATATTTACGATCTATAGCAATTTCTATCACCGATAGTCATTGATATCACATAAATTCAAAATTTTGCTATAGCTTATAAATATTTTAATTTATTTTGCTCTTTTAAAAATGCCTTTTATTATTAGGGGCACTTGCAAAAATGACAAAATAATTTATAATAATTAAGTCCATAGCACACATACTTTATTATTTACGAAAATTACAAAAACAAAGTTCAGCTCACACATCAAGAGGTAAAATGTCACAAATGCCCTAATTACTAATATACGTTTGATACACATAATATCCCTTGATACACCTGATACTTCTTGATACACCCAATATATTTGATTGATACATTTGATGCACCTGATACTCTTTGATACATTTAATACCTTTTGATACACAACTGAAACATCTTGATACACATTATAAAACTCCTCGTTACACTTAAAGACTTCACTTATAAGTTTGATACACCGCTAATAAACTTGTTATGCTTCATTGGTACTCTCAACAAAATTGATATGTTTGATGTACATGATATGTTTGATACACTTGATGCACTGCATATACATTTAATATTTTTCACTTATCAATTGATTGATTAAATGCACTTGATATGCTTGAAGTCCTACTTATATACTTGATATACTATTGATATACTCTTGTAAACTTGATTCATATATTTGATAATGATTCACTTTACTGATATGTTTTAACAATATATTCTTGATAATAATACACTGAGTTACATCATTCATATACTTAATAATACTCTAATGAATTGCATAAAATTTGGAAAAAATGAAAATCACGTAGTAAGTATATTAAACCAACTAATACATATAATATAAGTATATTACAACACTGATATACAAAACTGAGACGAAGTAAAACCAAAACAAAATCAATATAAAAGAATAAAACAAAATCATTTGGAATCAAATTCAACTCAAAATACACATCGAAGAAAGTAAAAAAAATCACAAATGAAGTTAAATTACTCCGATCAACAACCATTATATTTCATATTACAATTATTGTACTATTGATATTCTAAAATCCTGATTAAGACAGAAAGAATAAATAATTTTTCTAGTATAAGAATAAACAAATAATTACGGGAAGAAAAATAATAATTATGAATGAATAAATAAATAATGAGTAGAGCATTAAAAATTGGAAGAAAAATAAATTATTGAAAGAGAGTTTAGGAATAATAACAAATTTAAGATGGAGAGTATTTTTATAAGTGATAATTTTGTTATATTTACAATTCTAAAACAATGTGCTATAATTGCTATATCATATTCTTAAAATGTTACCTTATGCAATTTGTCTTGTTATTGTGTCAATGATATGCTTAAGTCTAAAAAATATTTTCAAAATTATTATCTCTTAATATCAATATTTATTTTCAATAAATATTAAATGACAACTAATTCCTTAAAACCAAATTAAGGAGCATAAAATTAAGAACAATCATGATCAACTTTTTCATTAACAATTAAACTATCTAATGATAGATATTGATATGTGATAGACACTATAGAGTAATAGACTATCATAAATAGTGATAGTAGGCTATCGTTGTTTGAAAAGACAATGAACATGGTTAAGAGAAGTAAGCTAGATATGGGTTTTCTTGAAATGCCAGTATTTTGGATTTTTTGCATTGGTTAGAGAAATTTTTTGCTATAAGTTGTTTTGAGCTTTACTATAATTGTAATTAGTTGGACCCATTTTGATATATATGTAATTAGCTCTAATAATATTAATAATTTTATCTATAAAATTAATAGTAAACTAGGATTAATTTATGATTTATTGAAAATGGTGAATAGAGTATATGTCCAAAATAGAACAAAATAATAAAATATAGATCATTAGTTAAATCTCACAGTTAAAACGAAGGTTTAAAATGTTGATACCTACCAACAAAATATATAAATATAAATATATATATATATATATATAAAAGTCTTAATTTTACAAAAAATTTGACAAAAATATCAATAAAAAGCGGATATTGTTAAACATTTCTAGAAAAATTATAAAAATAAAAAATTTAAATCACTGAATAAGCATTGTGTTCATTTCAAATATAGTAAAATAAACAAAAATACTTACAAAATATAAAAAAAAATTTATATTTATTATTGATAGATATTTATTATATTTTTTAAATATTTTTAATAGGTTTGCGATTTACAATAATTCTCCAAAATATTTTATTGTTTGTAAACAAATTAATTACATGTCTATTATATTTATATTGTAATGACATCATTTCATTTTGTTGCTTGTTTTTTTATATTTCTATATTTTTCTAAGATATAATATATATATATATGAAATCTATAAACACGTAAAAATATCGATGAAAGTAGGGAGATGTTAGAAAAAATTTTAGTAACATGGTTTAGACTATAATTTATAAAGTGATTTTTGGTACAAAAAATCTTGAACTGGTATGGACCACCTCTAAATCCAATGATAGTCCATCCTCACGTCGAAGTAGAAGAAGACGAAAAATAGTGGATGGAGGGGAGCAAGTTGAGATGTGATGTAGCTACCCATCGCCACTTTAATTTCTCTCTTTTCATGACTGTGATAGCAGATATACCCCTTCTCAATTTAATAATATCTTCTACCAAAATACAAAACAAATTTGTTTCAATTTTCACCATTTAATACTTTAGTAATACCTTGTTAATTAAAACCATCTTTTTCATTCTACATCTTCCTTTCTTTCAACTACAAAATTTTTGCAAGCATCTTCGCTAGTTTCTAAAAGTTAAGGATAAAAGGATTATTATAATTTGTGTGAAATGAACAATATCGTATAATTATGGAGATATTTGGAAGTTTGTTGCTCCTAACTAGTGGTATTAGAAGCATGGTATCTAAATAAGTCATGTACATTGGTAGAATCTTCAATAGAATAACCGTTATTGGGAATGGGACTAGCTAAAATCCTATATTTTTGTCAGGATAATGGATGATTGATTGATATAAGTGAAAAAAAAAATATCTCCACATATGATGATGTCTTTTGAGTAAAAACAGAAAAATAATCACAAAGACTTGTGTTTAAATTAAAATAATATATCATAACTAACTAAACATACTCCAGATCCACCCATTCTGGCTTGTAACCGATCGTGCACCTGTTTTGATCATTGGCGTTTCAATCCTTGCTCATTGTGACTAATTTAGATTTTTTCGTTTTCAATCTTATCGTGTATTTTGGTGGTTAATTTATGTATAGTACTTGATGAGAGAAATCACATTTTTCGTCCTATTAGTATTGTTATTCATGGGACCAATTATCTTACTTGGACTCATCAAAGACCAATTATCTTACTTTGACCCATCAAATGAAAAGTTTTTTAATCGGATGTAGATTATGGCAAATTTTCATTGGTGATGTTGGTAAACCAACTACATTGGACAAGAAAGATGATAGTAAGTTTGTTGAATGAGTGGAAGATTGAGATAGTAAGAATCACCAAATTATCTCTTGGATTGATAACAGATCTATCCCTGCTGTGTCCATATTCAACTTGAAGCTTTTGATGATGTTATAAAATTATGGGATTTTCACAGAACCGACTTGATTTTAATCTATTGGATTGCTTCATTATTATCAGTTACACAGTACTCATTAGACTCAATCAAGAAATTAGTTAATCAATTAATAAATATCTAGCATCTTCTAAACTCATAGGGACCTACCTGGATCAAGCCAAAATCAGTTCATACCATCTTCTCCTTATTAAAGAACGTCGTCGAGGGGTTGGGACAATTTCCTAATGGCATCCTTTGGCTCATTGGGAGTTGTCTCCATCACAAATTTCGCAATCCATTTCTCGACAACTTCTCCCATTAGAAGATGAGGCAAACATCCAACATAGTTCTCACTTCGTTGAGAGTTTCTTACATTATTACATAAAGTTTAAGTACTCATATTCATAACCATAGATCTTAGTTTATTAGATTTATGGTTTTTTATTATGAAATAAGCAATTCATTCATATTTAATAACAATTTTATTGAATAACCTTAATAATAACTTTATTGTGTAAACATAACCACAAGTTTCCGGACATCTCATTTGAGGACTTGCCCTCCAAACAATTAGAAGTTGTTCTCACAAGCACTTATTTATATAATTATCTGAAACTACATTTTGTAAAAAAAAAAAAAAATTGTAAGCTCTTCGATCATAATTTTTCTAATTTTTCTTCACAGTATTGTTCTTTATATTCTATATATTGATGACAAGATTATCACTGGTGATAATCCTCAGGCCATCTTAGTCTTGTAACGGTATATATCATGATATTAATTATTCAAATGAAAGACCTAGACTCCCTCAATTACTTTCTTGGTCTTGAGGTATCAACATGTCTTGATGGTTACTTGTTTTCTCAAGCCAAATATGTCTTTGATCTATTAGCCCACTCTGCATCATTGACTCTATCAAGACACCAACACTTCTTGATCTCAATGTTCACTTGACACTGTAAGAGGGTATTCCTCTTGATGATGTTAGTCTATACAGGCAACTTGTTGGCATCCTCATTTATCTAGTAGTGACTCGTCCTAACATTGCATATGGAACATTTTTCACTACCTCAAAGGTACTTTGAGACATATTTTAGTTCTCATCTCAGTCATCTCTGGTGTTATCTGGATACTTTGATGCTGATTGGGTTGATGATTCTAGTGATCGACACTCCACCATCATTTATTACTTCTATTTAAGTAATTCCATAATATTATGGTAGGGTAAAAAGCAAAATGTTGTCTTCTTTTCCAGCACTAAATCAGAATATTATGCTTTTGCTAATTCTAGTTTATAACTATCATGATTCCCTGGATCCTTACTGATATGAGAGTACCTCAATAGTCCACCTGTGAGGCCCTGATCTGGAGAAAGTGAGTCCTGTTAAAGAGGAGCTCTGTTAATGAGAGTCTTTTAGTTAAGCGTAAGTAAGAAGCACTCTGCGATGAAGGGTGCCTTTAAGGTGAGTTGACACAATGAGAGATACCTATGGTAACTATTGTGCTGAAGCAAGGTAATTCTATAGGATTAGCTGATAAAGAAGAAGCATGCATTTAATGCAAATAACTAGGTATTCGATGCAGTAACACGAGGAGAAGTGCCTGCACCTAAGTGTTGTTGAGATGAAGTAGGTTTTCTGTTAAAAGGATGGACGTTCATATGAGGTGAATAGACAACCCTCTAAGAAAAAGTAAATATTTTGCTGTTTCTCGAAAAGACAGCCAGGCATTAAAGAATTGAGTATTCCAATAAGATAAGGTTAATGTTTCAAGGAAAAATGTCTAATCGTGCGTAAGGCCCTGATTTCATAACCCCCAATACAAGGAATCTCCTTCGGTAAAAATGTTTTGCAAAGAGACTTTTGGTAGTAAATCGCGTCATGTGAAAGGATCATGCAATGGAAAGTCCCCAAGTAAAGAAGGTTATGTGGCGAACAGCTGGACAATTCTGACCTACCTCACCAAGAAACAATGATATGACCTAATGTCAGTAGGCCGATGATTGATTGGACTCGCCACCCAATCTACATCAGGACAAGGATCAGACAGAGACACGTGACATTTTGAGATTGGGCCACTCCTCACCATCGGCAAAGCGTACTCATTTCGACATGGAAAAATTTACCAGAGAGACATACAAATGGAGGACTTTAGACCAAACTGAAGACGTTTTTACTCTAAGTTTGTGAAGAGAGAACGAGAAGGATATCCAAAGTCTCAAGATGTAGAACAAACTCATTCCATTGAGGAATCCAAAAAGCACAAGAGAACTCTTGGTCAATGAAGCTAGAAGGAAGAGCTAGCTGACTGTAATAGTGAGTGGTTTTCCTCCCTTGCAAATGTTTCCAAATAAAGGGATTTCTAAAATATGTTTGAACCCTTAAAACCATCGTTATTACAAATTTGTTTACATGGATTTCCTTATACTTTTTCAACTCCCGAAAATGTGTGTGACTTATGTATGAATTTGGTTCATTATGAAACTAATAAAAGGTGATTGAGTACATAATAAAGTATCTTATAGAAGAACCTTCAAATGAAAAGAAATGCTTGAAAACAATCTCTCTAAGCTTCTTTGAGACAATTACGTTAAACTATGTGGCATGTGTTATTGATGACGCTAATATTACATGAAAATGGGAAATCAATGTTTCCTAGAAAAAAGATAATTTTTATACCCTATGCGATTAAATACCTTGTCTTTGTTGTATGATCTAAGATAAGATGCTTTATAGGTAGTGGAATTGATGGTAACTGCTAAGTGCGTTGAGATTTCTTCACACAGCTGCAACTTGGCAAAAGAGTGTGGTAAATGCTTGAGCCAAGGGAAGGATATAAATACATAATTGATTAAGAAGAATGATTTGTGGGAGAAAGACCACCTGATTTATTTAAGTAGACTAAGAAAAGAAAAGACCCCAGTCAAGACATTTCTGTCTAACCTTTCAAATTTTTTGTTTTGTCCCTCCTCCCTCAGGTAGCAAAGGACATACCATGTTAAGCTTGCAGCCCTAATCACTTAGCATGTCTCCTTGATCACATTATATTGGTAGTGGTCACGGTCTACTCACACAATATATAGTAGCTAGGCGAGGAAAATTCTAGTATGGTTAGAGGTCACATGTAATGGTTTTGTATTGAACAATTGTATTTGAAACATTGATTAAGTCCTCGCAATCTATCTAAGTCTAGAATTTTCGTGTTAAATCCCCCCCAATTACATTGAAATTCCACGGACTAGGTAATCAACACGTTACTTTGCGGAGAATATCGCGTAAATTGTCTAGGCAGTCACGTTTCCATTTCATCGTATACCATGATTTGGAACAAGACCTGACATTGCAAGTGACAGCTGGCAACATGTCAAAATTATGTTGGTTGCATGGCCTGATGAGTGGAGTCCGATACATGTAAAGCATGGAAATGACCCATCAATTTGAAAGGTCACTATAAATAGAATCGAAGAGGTCGAAAGAAAGGGGCATGAGATGCTAAGCATTATGCTAAATTGTTAAGAGAAAGTGTCGAGTGTTGAAAGGTCGATTGAGGAAATCTATAAGGTAAGGGAGAAAGTCAAAAGAAATAATGAAGAAAGAGTTGGGGCTAAGTATTGTTTTGAGTAATCCTTATGATAAATAAATGTTTTGTGAAGTAATTTCTATAAATAAAAAGAGTGCTTATGATCTTTATTAATGAAAAAAATGTTTGTGAATGATTGTACCCTTTGTAATCATATGTTTGATGTTTAACATTTGAGAATGGTACTAATGTGATACGGAGTGATGTATGTAAAGCTTTTAAGCTAACGTTTCTTATCATGTTGGTTGTTATGGTTGTATGATGTGTGGTATGAAATTATCTATCATAAGACGCTAGTGAAAATTCCAGGTTTATCGTTGAGACGCTAGTGGAAGTGCATCCCAAGTCTAGGCGGGTAAATGTTGGTGAAAGTGAACCTTAGATCTAGGCGAGGTTGTATCGCGAGACGCTGGTGGAAGTGAATTCCAGGTATAGGAGATAAGATGTTGGTGAAGTGAATCCCAGGTCCGAGTAAATAATGATTATTGCTAGATGCCGGTGGAAATATCAAGTCTATCGCAAGACGCTGGTGAAGTGAATCATAGGTCCAAGCAAATAAATGTGGCTGGGAGAATCCCAGGTCTTAACGAAGGATGATGAACATCCTGGTGAATGAAACTCGTGGAATTTATTTTGATTGATGTGTTTATGAATTGATGCGAGGAGATCAACTTTATGTTCATAAGAATAAGATTGAAAAATGTTGTATTCCCCAAAAAGTTGTTTCCTAAATCCATCACGTATTAAGTCTTCAACTTTTACATTTTAATATTTTCCTCCTCGGGTTGTCAGGCGTTAAAGCTAAGTAAAGAATGCATGTCAAGCTTAGAAGCCAAGTAAAGGAGGGAAAGGTGGATTAGTAAACTTGTGTGGCGGGCAAGCCTGTGTCATTCTATTTTGTGTTCTAGGAGTTTGTAGGCAATTCTACTCCTAAACGTCAAGGGCTGGAACTCAATTGTGAGGAGAATTTAAGTGCAGCAGCACAATTTTTATGTAGCCCAAGACGATGAGTGGAAGAACTGAGACAAGGATGAAGAGCCTAAAGTTATCTAGTTTTGTTGTAATTGCAAAAGTCTAAATTCCAGTTATACTTAGTGGTAATGAATTATGTTAATCCAGCGAAGAAGTTATGATTATTCCGCTATATCATTTGTGTAATCGCCTAATAGTTAAAAGTTATTTTCACATAAGTATTGAAGGTTAGGCGATGAAACTAAGTCTAAAAGTTAAATTTCTGCTGCTATAAGCTGCGAAGGTCTTTAAAAGTTTAGGGTAAAAAGCTTTGCGATGAGTCAAGATTAAAAAGTTGTTTTGCTCACTAGGTGTTCTCAGTGCGTCACCTCGTGGTGAGGTACGTGATGGGTGTCTAGGCAGCACACCTCTATCTAGTCCCACTGAGTGACATTTGGGGCGGAGCGTCACACTACCACTATACTTCCATTGTCACAATTATAATACCATGCAGATTGTTTGCAATGATGCCTTCCACGAGGGCACGAAACATATTAAAAACGATTGTCATTTTGTTTGTCATAATCTCTAAAGCACCAATCTTTTCTTACGCTCCATTTCGATTTTCGACTATTGAACAACCAGTTGATATCTTCGTTACAACTTTGGCTTCTAGCCATTTTCGTCAATTGGTTAACAAACTCAAGCTGATTGCTATATTACTGCCCTGAGTTTGAGAAAGAGTGTGATCATAAATTATATAGTTGTTTAAATTAGGGAAATTGGATACATTTAGATCCTAATTTTTAAATATTTCCTTATGTAAATGTATTTTCTTTATACTTAATCTTCTCCCCTTCCCCAACGTAAAATACATAAAAAAAAAAAATATCAATAAAATATTGGGTCAATAGTCTCAAATAATCCGAAATCTAAGAACATTTTGTTTAATAATAATCATCAAAAAGGAAAAGACGATATAATTGATGGATATTTAACACCATAATTAATAAACAAAATATTATTATGTGAATAGACGCATTAAAAAGTGTAGCAATGGTTTAAAGAGTAAAAGCAAAATGAGTGGCCTATATATAAATATCTCTTTCTTTTACAAGATTCTGTGAAATATCTTGACGAAAGAAACGGACATATGATGATTCACAATCACAAATCCAAATTTTGCAAATCAACAAATATATCATATTATTGGGAAAAAGAAAAAATCTCATTTTGGCAAAGAAAAGAAATAACAAATGGCTGTCATGGATGCCGCGTGTCCAACACCATCACCTCATTCTCAACCCTTCATTTCCTATCTTCTCCCCACGTGTCCCCTTCCAGATATTTTCTCTCTTCCCAACTTAACAAATATTGGAACTTTTCTTACCCTAACTTTTGGATACTCCTTACGGTGGAGTTCAAGAAGGAAAAACACAAACAGATTCAAATTCAATGAAGTTGATTTCTTGGTTTGATTGGGACTTTTTTTTTTTTACTATAAAATGAGAAATTTTTATTTTTATTTAGAGATATTAAAAAAGTTTATTGCTTTGGTTTGAACTTTGATGAAGAAATCAATCAAAATCCAACCAAATCTATATATATTTTTCAATTTGGATAGAAAGTGTATCGCTTGAAAACTGTAGTGATAAACTCAAATATTATGCCAATGTATACTTGTGTTTTCATAATTATCTGTGAAAATGGTAAAAAAGGTAACCCATTCAAAATAAAAGTTGAAAGAAAAGAAGACTCCATTGGTTAGAAACCCAAAAAAAAAAATAAAAAAATTAATGATTCTATCCTTTATCGGGCATCTTTGGTTCTCTATTTAATAAAGTCAATTAATTTGATTTGATTTTGAATTGGTCGGAACAGTATAAAATTAGAGTGACTATACACTCTTAAATTTTTACTTTTGAATGCAGTTTAGGTCATGTTATTTTTAAGCAAAATGTAATCAATCAAACAAGAACCTAAAAAGTGTAAGTCATTTCATTAGGTTGTATTCTGTAATTGTAAAAAAATGAGTGTTCCCACAAACAAATTGATAATGCAATCCAATCGTAGAGCAAAGAC
>JBBPDI010000023.1:28421666-28433056 GCA_037974545.1 Cucumis variabilis | reverse complement strand
TTTGTAGATTCAGAGACGTCATCGAAAGTAAGTTTTCTAGATCTTTAAAAGCATGCTTAGAATTTATTTAGAATTTTCATTATAATTTTGCCAATGTACTGGTATTTTAAATATTTTCAATTAAATTGAGTAATGTTTCTTTAATTCTTCTGCTGCCATAGGGCTTTTATCCCTTCAGAGGGTTGTTCTTTGATTTTGATTTGTGTGAGTGCGAGAATGATCCTAATTGTTGACTCAATTAAGTCTACCATCTTGAAGATAACACCAAGTGGGGAGCTGAGAATAGTGTCACAAGACAAAATTCACTTATTAATTCCTGTAGGGTAAGTGTTGACTTAGAAGTCACTTATAATTTCGAACAATCTAGAAAGAATCAACTTACAAAAAATTGTGAAAAATTGGTTAACACATAAGCATTTTACAATTCTTGAGAGTGCATCCATGGGTCTATAGTGGAGTGCCTCATAGTTAATTAACGTTGATCAGTTCATTAATCCTGTATTACTTGAGCTTATAATTATAATTATCTACTAGCTATAACGGAATTAAACAAAGATTTAAATGTTGTAATTTTGAAGTGTCCAAATTATTGTTTAAGGGAATTTATTGTATATGATATAGTTTAATATAATGTGTATATTATTATAATATATTGTTTATTTAAATTGATTGAAATTTAAAACTATATTAGGGGTGTTAAAAAAAATCGATAACCGAACCAACCCAGATTACCCAAACCAAACCACAAGGGTTGGGTTAAGTATAAATTTTGTGTTGAATTGGGGTTGAGTTAGAAAATTAGAGAGAAAAAAGTCGAACCAATTTGTGCAAGTTAGGGGTCGGGTTGACCTAGCCCAACCCGATTATGTGTGTGTGTGTGTGTATATATATAAATATATAAATCTAAAATCTAAAAGTAAGCATCATTTTAAATAGACATTTTATACTTCGAATCTAAATGTATAGCATATATATTTCACGTTAAACAATTTCTCTGAATTATGGAGAGATGAAAAAAGAAAACTCAACCCATCAACCCAACCCGACTCAACACGGAGTTTTTGTGGTTTGGGTTGGGTTGGATTGACTCTTGCATATATATTGAATCTATAGGGTTCATTTTTTGTCAACCCGAATACTTTTTGTTAGTCCATAATGATCGTGTACTAATATCTAAATGATTAGTCGTCTGTTTCATATAGATAGAGATAGACTACTATCACTATCTATCTCAGATAAATAAGTGATAAATTCAAACGATTTTTTACCAAGATCTAAACGATCGTGTGTCAATATCTAAATGATCATTTAAATTAAAAACTTTTTGCGCTCGTGTGTGACTGATTTATAATCGTGACTATCTTTCGTTATTTCACGTTGTGGGCTTTTTCTTTTTTTCAAAATTATTTTATACTGTGTAAATATTTTTATGTTTTGTTCTTTTTTTTTAAATAAAAAATTATAAACTTAAAATGAATGAGATGAATGAGATTTTATATTAAAACTATATGTTTCGAGAAAGAAGTATATTTGAATATGTTTCAAATATTAAATTAATTAAATATTTGATATTTAATTTCAAAATAAATAAATGTTTATTTGATTATTTATTTATTTAAATAAAATTAGATTTAAGTTAAATTTTGGGAAATTGCATATGGTAGTATTCTGAGAATATAATAGAGCAAATAGCACGTTGTTTTAGAATTTTGCAAATATGAAAAAAAAATTTACTTATAAAAATAGTCTCCATCTTAAATTTGTTATTATTTCTAAACTACCCTTCAATAACTTATTTCTCTTCCTCTTTTTAATGTCCTACTCATTATTTATTTATTCTTTCACTATTTAAGGCCCTAATTATTTGTTTATTCTTATGCTATAAAAATTATTTATTCTTTCTGTCTTAATCTTGATTTTAGAATATCGATAGTACAATAATTGCAATATGAAATATAATGGTTGTTGATTGGAGTAATTTAACTTCATTTATAATTTTTTTTACTTTATTCAATATGTATTTTGAGTTGAATCTGATTCCAAATGATTTTGTTTTATTGTTTTACATTGATTTTGATTTAGTTTTACTTTGTCTCAGTTTTGTATATCAGTGTTGTAATATACTTATATCATATGTATTAGTTAGTTAATATACTTACTATGTGATTTTTGTTTTTTCAAATTTTATGCAGTTCATTAGAGTATTATTAAGTATATGAATGATGTAACTCAGTGTATAAGTATCAAGTATATCAAGAATATATTGTTAAAGCATATCAGTAAAGTGAATCATTATCAGATATATGAATCAAGTTTACAAGTGTAGATCAATAGTATATCAAGTGTATAAGTAGGACTTCAAGCATATCAAGTATATTTAATCAGCCAAATGTATAAGTGAAGAATACTAAGTGTATCTGCAGTGCATCGGGTGTATCAAACATATCATATACATCAAACGTATCAAATTTATTGAGTGTACCAATGAAGCATATAATAACTTTATTAGTAGTGCATCAAACTATCAAGGCCTAAGGGGTATCAAGTGTATCAAGAAGAATCAAGTGTAACGAGGAGTATTATAATGTGTATCAAAATGTTTCAGGTGTGTATCAAAAGGTATCAGGTGTATCAAAGAGTATCAGGTGCATCAAATGTATCAATCAAATGTATCGGGTGTATAAAAAAATATCGGTGTGTAGAGGGGTATTAGATGTATCAGATGTGTATAAAATATATCAAACGTATATTAGTAACGAGGGCATTTGTGACATTTTACCTCTTGATATCTGGGCTGGGCTTTGTTTTTGCCATTTTCGCAAATAATAAAGTGCGTGTGCTATGGACTTAATTATTATAACTTATTTTGCCATTTTTGCAAGTTTTCCTTAAATTTAAGACATAAATGGTAAAACTCTCATGCAACGTAGGATAGTGGTTAGTGGGTTAGCGTGGGTCCTTGGGAGAGATTTTACTAATTATTCTAAAGCCTTAAAGGGGCGTTTGGCGTGCAGGTTTAGAATCAAATGCCTAGAAATTAATTACATGTGGGCTTATTTGATGGGTTCTGATGCTTGGGTATTATAAATGCCTGTTTTTGGGGTGAAAAATTTGAAAATCTAAATTTTCTTATACCTGTGTTGGTAGTGCTGATTTTGAATTCTTCGGTTTAGTTAATTTATTTAGTTTTTTTTATTAATTGTACATGCTAAATTTATTTTGTATCAAATTTTTAATTGATTTTTTTATATATATTTTGTATCTCTAATTCAATTTCTTGACTTTATTGATTTTAAATATAATAATGTAAAAACGATAAATTTTAATATTAAATAACAATAATTTTGATTACAGTTGTATTAACATAAATGATCTAAGTAGGAGTATCACAAACCATTCACAAAATATAAAAATCATGTAATCGGATGGAGTTTATGAAAGTTCTAGTTAAGCAACATTAAAAATAGTCCAATAGGTTTCAAAATAAGCATAACCAAGGGTCATGCAAAAGCAAAAGTTAAGTAGAGTTACATTTTCCCATAGTTATGGTTATCTTTCTATGACACACATGCAATGTATTTTAAACCACTTGTATCAAAAGAGGTCTAAATAAAAAAGTGCTTTTTCTAAAAAAAAACGCACTTTTTCTTAAGTCAATCCAAATAAGTCTTTAAGTCTTCTAGTTAAAATTACTAATGAAAAAATAAAAAATGTTATTAAACTAAAAATAAACCATACTATATATATGTGTGTGTGATATATAATTACATTTTTCACTATATTACTAATATATTAATATTTGATTTATACTCGAGATCACAATAGATAGGTCTTCAATTTTCACCTTAAAAAAACATAACAATAAAATAAAAAAATCTCATTAAATGAAGGAAAGATTAATTTTAAATAAATTATAGAAAAGAGTTTGTTAGATTATTTAACAAATATGAAGTTAGATTTATTTTTATTCCTTATCTTTAGGATCATTTATAAATAAGGAGTTAAAAGAACTTCTCTGACGTAAAATTCATTCTTCACAGTCGTTGTTCAAAAGTATATTTTTTGTGAAGAATCTGTCAAGCTAAACCGGTTACCTTCTGCATTATGACAGATTATTGAAGATCGTGAAGGGATTTGACAGAGTATCAATTGATAAGAATATGAATGAAGGCTAAGATAATTGTACTGTGGTCAATGAATTCAGGGGGAGCTTGAATTCGTCTTCGAGGAGATTCAAGTTTACCTTCAGGGGGATCCTGAGTTTATACAGTTAAGTTATGGTGATAACTTCTTAATGTAACTTTAGGGTTAAGTTACAAAATTTTGAATCTCAACAATATTTCTTATCTGAGCAATAAAGCTTCCCAGATGTAGGCCGTATTTGTCGAATTGAGTTATCAAAGCCTTTTGTGTTATTTGTTCGTTTTGTTACGTCTATTCATTTTGTTATGTTTGCTATTCCTGAATTTAATAACACTAGTCATAGCTGGAGGATATTATTTATCATCTCACCTATTTTTCAATTGGTATCAGAGCGGGTTGGTGCAGGTTTATTGAGTTTTCAATGGCGTCGATCAGGGAAGGTGGATCACCGTCTCATCCTCTAGTTCAAGATGGATCAAATTTTTCATATTGAAAGGCTCGTTCAAATCCTTTCTCATTTCAATCCACAGTAGATGTTCAAGTTATATGACTGTAAATAGAGTCTTTTTCTCTAAATTTAAAAGAAGATGCTATTCTGAGGATACCACCGTTGCAAATAAACTTTAACTCAGTCTATGGAGAATGCAAAATTGAGGGAGAAATTAACTCAATGTGTTGGTCGATGAAATGTCAACTGAATGAGGTTTGCTGTTTTTTTAATAAATTCATAAGGTGTTGCTAGTGCTAAAATTTTGAATTGGATGGTGTTGTTGATTACATAAATTTCCTATTGGAATTATATGCTTTTAAAGACTATTGTTGTTATAAAAGATCATCATTGTGTTTAGGGATCTTTTTTAAATTTTTTTATTGTATATATTGTACGTCTTCAAGAAGGTCACTTCGTCATCTAGTCCTTCTGGAAATGCGGCTGAAAGTTGTGTTTTCTGTTTTATTTGCAAAGAGGGAGAAAGCTCTTGTTACTAGTGATAGTTGGCAATTATTCTGCTGGTGTGATTTTTGAAGACATGTTTATTTGGAAGACTTTACATGTTATCTGAAGACTTATATTGTATTTTTTTTAAGGTTGCTCTTATGTATTATTTAAGATTGTGGTTTTTTGAATATTCAAGAAGAAAGCATATTCAAGATCATCAAGTGTTACGAATAAAAAGAAAACTAATCATACTTTGTCAAGAGAGGGAGTTTGTTAGATTATTTGACAAATATGAAGTTAGTTTTATTTTTATTCCTTATCTTTAGGATTATTTATAAATAAGGAGTTAAAAGATCTTCCTTAAATATCTCATTTAAAGAAGAAGATAAAAGATATTCCTCATATTTAGGAATATTTTATTGTAAAGAAGTTCTTCTTTTTGGCTCTTTAAAAAGCAGAAGTTTGAATGTAAAATTCATTCTTCACAACCATTGTTCAAAAGTTTATATTCTTGGTGAAGAATCTGTACGAAGGTAAACCGGTTATCTTCTGCATTATGACAGATTATTAAAGATCGTCAAGGGATTTGACAGAATATCAATTGATAATAAATATGAATGAAGGCTGAGATAATTGTACTGCAATCAATAAATTTAGGGGGAGCCAAAGTTTATACGGTTAAGTTATGGTGATAACTTGTTATGTAACTTTATGGTTAAGTTACAAACGTTTGAATCTCAATAATATTTCTTACATGAGCAAAAAAGCTCCCCAGATGTAGGTCGTATTGGTCAAACTGGGTTATCAAAGCCTTTTGTGTTATCTATTCATTTTGTTACTTATTCGTTTTGTTATGTTAGTTATTTCTTAAGTTAATAACGTTAGTTATAGCTGGAGGATATTATTTATCATCTCACCTATTTTCCACAGATAATTAAAAAAATTTAATATTAATAGTTATAAAAAAAACTCCAAAAGAAAAGAAAATAAATAAATGGAAAAATGCATATTTTATACAATATTATTGTGATTACATCAAAAGAATATATGGAATGACTCAGAAAAAAAAAGTTTTTCAAAAGTTCATTTTTATTAATTTTTCAAGGTTTGCAGTAGTTGCATAAGTGGTGGTCGGAAGTTCATTGAACGAGTTTGTAAAAAATGCCACCTAGTGGTCGACCGACAATTGTCACAAGAGTTGGTGTTTGGAATTAGTCGATGAATTTTCTAGATTGAATTAGAAAAAAAATGTAATCCATGGGCTTGAATAGTGTTTACTATTCAATCCCATGGGAAAGAGTGTAGAAAGTCTTGGTGAAGACGGTCGTTAATCAATGGTGAAAACGATCAACGGTCGCCAGTTTTAAGACAATTGGTTGGTCGTCGACCATCATGACAATCAGTCGTCAAGAGTTATGGCTATTGGTTATTGACCATCACTATAATCGCTTGTGAATAGGCATGAGATCGATAATTAATGATAACGATTGGTTGTCGTCGATCAAAATATTCACCCCATGATAGTAACGTCCAAAGTTGTAGATCACAAGCAATCAAGGTAATCGATCACCGACGATCAAGATGATTAATAATCAACGGTCAAGATAATCCGAAGCTGACGGTTAAAATGATCAATTGTTTTGATCGTCGATCTATCATGATCTGTCATTGTGGTTGATCATGAAGTTGGCTAACAATTGTTGCCAACAATCATTGATAAGTTGTTGAAGTAAAAAAATTTCTAAAACATATGACATTCAATAATAAAAAATAAAAAGAACATATTCCAAACCCATGAATTTGGAATCTTAATCCTATGAATTTTATTCCAAGTGGACAAACATGGGTTTGGTTTCAAATGCCAAACTCCTCTAATTCCAAATTCATGGGCCAAACACCCCTTAATAGACTCAATAGAGATCTCTTTTCTTCTCACAAAAAGAAAAATACAAAAAAGAGTACTCTGCATTTTATGGCTTCTTCCTTTCACCAAACAACCAAAAACTCCAACACTATCGATCATGTCTTGCTCATGGTGCTCACATTCATGTTGGGCATCAAAAGGATCAAAAGATTTTTTTTAGCGGGAATTGTACAAAGGTCATTCTTCTTCTTTCCTAATTAAATCATGTAGAAAGTAGGATGTAAGAATAATTGACAATCCAGACTATCCAACACATATTATATGGTTTGGGTTTGGTTAGTTTAAAATGTGGATTGGGTACGGTTGAATTGAAAATTTTGATTTTTGGATTGGGTCGGGTCTGGGATTGGGGGTTGAAAAATTTGAGTCAACCCAACCCAACCTGAATTAATAATATATACATAAATAAATATTTATATTTATATTATAGATATTTTATTATTTGTTTAATATTTATGAATAATGTTTGGAATGTTGAACTTTTATGGATGTTTGAAACTTTGAATTTATAGACGTTTGAATTTTTGGATGTGAGTATTTATCGATATGACATGTACAACAATTTTAAATTATACAAATATAATATTAGATAAAAAAATAACTTAAGGAAGCAAACATATGCACAATTCATTATATGCGATAAGTCATTGGTCATGATCATTGTAGGTGAAGTACTCACTATGTACTTTTTTATCACGTAATTCTTAAGTCCTCACGTAGTACAAGTTTTCCTACTGTTTACCCAAGTATAAGAGAAACAATAGGTTTATCTGGGTGATCCAAAGTCAAACACAGAGAGTTACTATCAAAGCTTAGTTCTAAAATTTACTCATCATTTAGGCGATGTAAAAGAATTAATTAAATAACGTATGAATAAATCAAAACTTCCTACATATGTACACCTAGATAATATGTAAATGGGGATATATGGATATGAAATGGAGATGTGAACTAACTTGTGTGCGGGAAAGAGATGAAGGAAGGTCTACGCATTATTAGGTAATTAAGTAATATGAGAGCCTCGATGCAATATAACTGACTTAAACAATTTATGATTAAGACGAACTTCTCTTGAAGTCTGTAGACGCCACACTTGCTCACCTCTCAGGATGCAAATGACTAAACTTGATTAGGCGAGGTATATCTAGAAGAACTCACTTATAATACTTATAGAACTTTACAATTAAAGACAAAAACCTCTCGGAGCCTAATGTCCACACTTCGTCTCCTTTCGGGACACAAATAATGGAAGTTATCTCGCAAGGTGAGATTTATCTCCAAGCGATAAACATAGCTCAACTAACGCGATAAGAATTATATGATGGTCTTCTTATCAAGAACTTATCACAACCCTAAACTACTAAAAAACATTGACAAATGAAAAGTTAAGAAATGATGGATTGAAAAGGTATAAACGTGTAATATATTAACGAGTGTAGGCCTTAAGCCATTGTACAATATGAACATCATATATTACAAAGAAATATGAAAAATTGAGAGAAAAGAGAAGGAAAAATGTTACAAGTTAGGGGGAATGGGAAATGAAATCTTCATCACTCAGACTCTAAGCTCTCACTTACAGTATGATCGGAGAAGAAGAAGAAGAAAACATTTATAGACGATGGGAAGGCTAGTCCTTTCCTCATTCTCTCTAGGGTTTGGTCGGTCTATTTAGACATCTAGGTCGTCTCTGCCCATACAAGCATTCTTTTCTTGATAGAGATGAAGTTCTTTTATAGGCATCTTTTCAGTGGAAAATTTCTATTATTCTAATCATATCAGCACTGATAGTAGCCTTGTCATGCTACATCAACTTCAACTACCATCCTTGTCGTCTTGTGAATCTTTCTCACGTGATGATGTGGTTCCTCGCCTAGTAGTGTTAGTCGTCAAACGAGTTTCCATAGTGTAGCCTTTGTGCGAGATGTCCCTTGCGGTTCACTAGTTTCTTTCTTTCTAATCATCTTGTGTTAAGACATGAAAATCGAGTAAAACAAGCATATAATGCTTATGTAAGATGTATTTCTAAATACTTGTGAATTTACAATATAAGTTATGCATTTTGATCTTCTTCTTATGTGTTTTGGCCTCATTATTCTAATAAAAAGCTATAATAACGAATATTTATACATGTTATCGAACAACCGAATCCATATTTTAAGGGAGGTTGGAAAAACAATTCGGATTACCCGAGTCGTCAACCCAACCAATTCAAATATATGGGTTGGGTTGGAAATATCCCTCAACCCAACCCGTTTACACTTGTACTAGAAAGCATCCATAATTCTTTTTTTTTTATCCTGTAATTTTAACATAATTGCGACAAAGCGATAAACCATTCCTTTCATTTTTTAATTCCAATCCAAATATTTTACGGTTGGATTGGGTTTGGTTCATCATTCATAGAAGGTTATTTGGATCAAAGAAATTTAATGATTAGGTTGGATCTAAAAGACATCAACCAATCCAACCCAACTTAAAAATCAATTAACCAATTTAAAAAAAAAAAAGCCTTTTTCATTTATTTTCCCTTTTTAATGAAATGTGAGATATTTTTCAAAAATTTAATTTGAAAAAAACATATTGGACCTTCTAAGCATAGCAATCACAAGTACAAAAGTTAAGAATTAAATTTTCAAATGCTACACGTTTTGAATGAAATCCCAAATAATGGGTAATTATAATGGATGGCCAATTTAACAATAATAATTAAGGATATAACAATATTTTAAAAAATTTGCAAATATAGCAAAACTATCGTTGATAGACATGTATCACTGATAGACTCATATGGATCTATCAATGATAGACCAATATTTGCAACATGGTCTATCACTAATAGACTTATATCATTGATAGAATTTATCAAATTTTGCTATATTTGCAATTTTTTAAAAATGTTGCTACATACTTAATTATTTTGAATCTAATTGCTAAATTTGCAACTATCCCAAAAACAATTGGCCTTAAATTTGTTTGATTGTGTCCATTTAGATACGAATTTTTCAATTTTATCAAATGAACCTTAAACGGAACCTAAAGGAGTAGTTTTAACCAAAAACAAATGAGTAAAAATCTTTGTATACTCATTAATTTTAATAAAATAAAGCTTTTTACAAAAAAAGATATTAATACATTTGAACAATCATTAATGTTATAGCCAAACTTGGTCTTAAAGAAATAAATAAACAACATAGCCAAAGTTCATAAATTTAAAAAAGTACAAAAAAAAAAAAAAAAAGAAGCTATAGTTGAATTCTTTTCCTTAAAAACTTTATCACTTTCATGTTGCACATGTGTTTTTATAACTCACTAGTATGAGAGTTAAAATGGTAACATTTAAAACTCATCTAAGTTTTAGGAACAATTTGGTGTAAGTGAACATTTTTCTTATTAAAATTGTATAATTTAGGACAAACTACAAATTTGTCTAACACATCCTGAAACCTTTAATAGTCTAAATAACTCTTAAAACTCTTAATATTTTGTCTAAATAAGTCCCCAAACTTTAAATTTTCTATCTACTAAGTCATTAAATTTTTATCCTAATAGGTTCCTGACATGTTTGACTTTTGTATAAAAAGTGATAAATGCATTAAAAAAAATCTCAAGTAGACCAGATTTATTAGATACAAAATTAGAAAATTAAAAAACATCTAAGGAAGTCGAAATAGTTTATTGGAGACAAATTGATAGATAAAGTATAAACTTGATTCTTTGTTTACTAAAATAATAGAAAGTATTGAGTTGTTAATTTTAAATTAACTTGTCAAAGAGTACATTAATTATTGTAATAATGCTGGGATTTGGCTTTAAAGCATGTCTTTTTGGACTTCACAGAAATGCATATTTTTTTAAAAAATAATAAATTCATGGATTATGCAATGGAATGTTTATACAAATGATATTTACTTCTGTATGCATAAAGTGGTTACAAAGAATCAGATGGTTATCACAAAATATATTCTTTTCACTGTTTTTTTCTTTTTTTAGTATCAAAAAAGGATGAAAAGAAAGAGAAGAAAATGAACAAATTATTTTTACATACAACAAATTTGATAATGTGGGAATGTATAACTGGTCAGAAAACTTGGATAGTTCCACAAATTCTGGCCACCGGTTTGTGCAGAAAATATATGACAATCTCTTGCTCGATCGACTCAATGATCAGAAAAAATATAATTTCAGGTTTCTCTATTGCTATGTCTTCTTGGCCTGCAAAGTTTATAAATCAGTTAGTTTAGTTCATACACCCTTTTATCTGTCACTTCTCAAACTTGTAATAGACTTTTGTAAAAGAAACACTTCAAGAATAAAAAAGAAATTACCTTTTTTAGATATTTCTTGTGAAGCTTCATTGCCCCAGTGCAAGCTTTTTTGGCATCC
>JBBPDI010000023.1:28391591-28401733 GCA_037974545.1 Cucumis variabilis | reverse complement strand
CTACTTCCTCTCTTCACTATTTCTTCCTTTTGGTTGCTTCATTCTCCTTATTTAGCTTCATTGTTCTTGTTTTATAATAATTAGCAATATGTAAAAAAACACAAATACTTCCAACAAACTTTTCTTTTATTTAAAAATTTATTGTTCTAATAATTTACTACATTACTTTTTAGAAAATAATATTTTATGAAAAATATAATTTAAAAAGAAATTATGAAAAATACAATATAAATATTTGAAAATATCATTTAAAATATTTGATTTATTGTGAATATTACCATACCTAATATAGCATCGAGAGATGTCTAGGAACTCCAGATGCTGAATGTTGTGTATCGTGAGTTTCTCTATTTTTTTTAACATACCTTCCATTATTAAATGGAAGGTATATACATCCAGCCTTAGACTTGTATACAAAGAGTACAAAACATTTATTAAACTGTCGAGCATTACATTTTAAAAATAAATAAATTAATTAAATGTTAATCTATATCTATACTATATATAAAAGCCTCAATGTGGATAAATTTTTTTCTCCCTATTATGTCCTTAAATTTAATTTTGGTTCTAATTCACTTATTTGGTTTTATAGTAAATTTATTTAAAATTTTATTTTTTATAATATAATTAATTAGGAAAAATTAATGGTTTTTCATTTACATTTCAGAATTAATTAAAAATTAAAAATTTTTAATTTTAATTTTGTTTTTTTAATATAATTAATTGTGGAAGACTAATGATTTTTCATTTACATTTTAAAAATTAAATATTTTTTTATAATATAATTAATTAGGGAAGATTCAATGGTTTTTTCATTTACATTTTAGAAATTAATTAAAAATTAAATATATTTTCATTTTTAATTTTTTTTAAATATAATTAATTGTGGAAGACTAATGGTTTTTCATTTACATTCTAGAAATTAAATATTTTTTTTTGTAATATAATTAATTATGAAAGACTAATGGTTTTTTGTTTACATTTCTTCAACTTTCATTACTATACAAAGGGCTTCCTTGTTTTTTTCTCCAAAAGTTCAATATTTAGCATGTGAAGATGGAAACCCATTTGAAAAAGATCGAGTGCATATGAAGAGAGGTAAAGATACAGTTAGTTTCTTAACATCCCTAAGGCCCTAACTCATCTAGCTAGCTATGCATACTCAAGAATAAGACAACATTATTTGTTACTTGGTATTTTTCTTATTTCCTTAAGTAACATATGAAATAGAAGATGACGAGTGTGTTATTCATATGGAGCTAACCTCTTTAATTTCTATGATTATATATTTATTTTTCTATAATATGTATAAAAGCATGGGTGGGGGAGACATTTTTTGTTTCAACTTTGTTCTTTCATTATAAGGTTTTTTTCATTACTATTTTGGTGGCACTCTTGTAATTACATATAAAAATTAATGTAGTTAATTACTAAATTAAATTAACTCTCTTCTCTCTTATTAACTCTTCTATATGATCTCCCCAATTTCCTCCGCTTTGAAATTTTTTAGTATAAATATTTTATTCTTTTCTTTCATTCAAAATCATAAGTCACAACAAAAAACTAAGATGTAAAGAAAAATCAAATTATCATTCTTGTGTTCTCTTTTATTTTTTTTATTTTTGTTGTATTTATTTACTTTTATATATAAACATATATGTTTGTATTTCATCATGGATGTTTAAATCATGTAATCTTAGATTTTTTTTTTGTTAGAATGTAAACATGTGATCTAAATATATGTTCGTGGGTATTTTTTTTCATGAGATATGTTTTAGTCCTGCAACCATGAAGATCTTTTTTTTTAGAATGTAACAATGAGGAATCTTGAACATCGTAAAAGAATAAATTTTTTGCTCATGTTTTTTTTCCATTTAATTAATTTTTATTTTTTTTATTAGAGTTGTTTTATTAATAAAATGGGTGTGGTTAATACATTGTGTTTGAATTATGTAACTTTTATTATAATCTAATTATTAATTATTTTTTAATGCATTATATATTATAGAATACATTAAATATTAAAACATTGACATAAAATCATTTTAATCCTCTTTATTTTCCACTTTCATTTTGGATTACCTTTTTATCAAACATTTTTTCTTCAATAAACTCATTATCAAATAACTTTATAACAATAACAATGTGTATCTTTATATATATATATATATTAAATGAGGTATTTTTGTACTTTTAAAAATTAAATTTGTTGAATTTTGTTATATGTTTTTTTTATTAACTTTATATTTTTTAGTTAAATGAGTCACGTGCAATGCACTTGTTGAAAGACTAGTAAGAAAATAAAAGAACAAATACATCTAAAAGATCTTTCATTATTAAAATCAAATTCACATCAATTGAGGACAAAAGAATTACCTTATAAGGATCTTGTAATTCCTTGATGTCGTATGGACTTTCTTCCTCATCAACATCTATAATTCTTTAAACCTAAGATGAAAATATTATTGGTTAAAATATAACATTTTTCATAAAATGTTTGTGCATCAACTCATATGCATTCAAACATTCAAACATTCAAACAATCTTAGTGTATCCAATATCTTGGAAGTAAAATCAATCTCATCAATATCAATGAGTAATTTCAAATCAAATCAAGTATCCATGACCTAGCTACAATAGAACGTCGATGTAGTCACATATGGGTATCGCTACACCTAATTATTTATGTTCTTATATTGTTACTACATATAGAAGAAAGAAGATACAAAAATTAGAACCATAAAGAAACTTTAAGGTGTTAGTTTCAAAATTCAAAAAATTGAAACTTTGATGAAAAACGTTGTGTAGCTCAATTTGGAGGCCAAAACGGACGTTTTTGGATGAAGGAGGGACAAGTTGCCTTTGGCATCTTGCCAAGGGCGTAGATCTCGAAAAGTTACATGGAATCAAAACAAAAATCCCAATTAGAACAACTATGCTCAAGGTTATGGACTTCCAAAGTTTAAATATAGTTTTATGTAATTTTGAAGGGAATTTAATGTCAAGATACATTAATAAAATGCTAACTTTATGATAATAGATGTAAAGATCATGAAAAAACGTATCAAATCAAGGTCATATGCATAAAATAAGTTAGTATTGATGGAGATATGAAGTTCGAAAGATAAAAGATATGCATAAACGAAAAAAAACTAAAAAGCTTATAACTTGGAGAAGTTTATTACTAAACAAAACCAATAACTTGTCAAGTACTAGTTCAACTAACTAGTAGTCTTAGTAGAAAGTTGAACCACAACTATTGATACAACATCTCACAACAATAACAACATTCCACAATATTTATACATAAACTAACTCTAGCTAATCCAACCACTCCTACAAAATCAAATATAAATCCAATTCAACCACAAACTAACTATAAATTATAAAAGCAAGACTTTTCAACCAAACTTTAACTAAATTGAAATTGAAATTGAAATTTTGAAATTCAAACTCAACTTCAATCTTAACTTCAATTTTAAATCCTAATAACACTTCCATTTCAAATTCAATACTAAAACCTACAACTAATTCAAAATCTAAATACTAAAACTAAATTGAAATCTAAAACCTAAAACTAATTTGAAATCTAAATACAAAAATTAATTAACTAAAACAAAACAATAACTAAACTAAACCACTTACCGGAATGAACTGACGACGGCAGATGATGACGAGCAGTTAAACAAGGACGATGACGAGTGGCAGTATGGATCTCTCTCCTTCTCGATCTCTCTCTCAACTCTCTAGGCCTTATCCTTTTCAATTCTGTGAATTACAAAACTAAAGTGGATTTTTATAAGAGAATTCTTGATGCACATTGCAAACGTCGGAAGACACCCCTTATTCCCGACTGTTGGGTCTAAATAGTGATTTTGGTTTATGGGCCTCTATTTAGTGTAGGAAAAAGAAAGAACTTGGAGGAGAGGCAGCCACGTTGAGATTGATGTGGCTGTACACCGTGAGAGAAGGGGATTTTATCTCTGCATTTTGAAAGAAAAGAAAATAGGAAAATAAAGGGGGAAAGAGAAAAGAAATTACCTTTCTTTCTTACTTCTTCTTCTTCTTCGCTTTCTCTCTAAAACCAAACTCTAATGAAATTCTTTATGGCTTTTTGTTGAGAAGATTATACACACAGTGGCATGAAGAATGGAGAGCAAAGAAGATATGCAACACAGATTTACGTGGTTCGGCCAATGAAGCCTACATCCACGGGAAGGATCTCCTTTTTCTTATTGAAGAAGAGTTACAGTTTTCACTCTTTTTCTCTCTCTCTCTTTTACATGAAAGTATGAATATATGTAAAAAAAAAAACTATTTGATAGAGAACACCTTCGTATACTTATAGGTGTTTGCAAGGTTAGAGAAAAATAAGGAATGTAAAATATGTGTTGGAATTCATGTATTTTAACAATCTCCACCTTGAATCCAACTTAAGAAAACTTTTAGATCCTTCCACTTAATCTTTGTCTTCTGTTCTATCCTTTTTTCAGGTAGGTCGAAACCTATCAGTTCGAAGTACTTCTGGAGCTTCAGTGTTGAGACCGATTTAATGAGCATATCAGCTGCATTCTCAAAGGTATGAACTTTCAATCTTGAATTTCTCCAGCTTCAATTTTCTCTTGTATGAAGTGATATTTTATGTCTATGTGCTTTGTTCTGCTGTGGTATTGAGGATTTTTGGATAGATGAATGACACTTTGGTTGTCATAGAAGATTTTAACAATCGACTGTTTGATTCCAAAGTCCATCAATCCTTTAAGCCATAATCCCTCTTTCACAGCTTCTGATAATGCAATATATTCTGTTTCTGTAGTTGAGAGAGCAACAATAGATTGTAGGGTTGCTTTCCAACTTATTAGATTAGGACCATAGAGAAAAACATAACCGGTTAAACTTCTTTTATCACTGTCACCAGCAAAGTCTAAGTCTACATATCCTATTAGTTCTAGTTCTGTCTCAGTGGTCCTTTGGTAATTCAATCTAGCATTCTTTAACTAAATTAGGTATCTGATTATCCACTTAGTAGCTTCCCAATGTCTTCTTCCAGGATTAGCCATATATCTCCTTACTAGGCTTGCTGAATAGGATAGATTAGGTCTTGTAGAGATCATTAGGTCATTAAACTTCCTGCTGCTTCACTGTAAGGAATATTTTCCAATTGTAGCTTGTGTTCTAAATCGGTTTCACTAGGGGAATTCACAGCTGATAGCTTAAAATGATGTGCAATAGGAAGAGTAACAGGTCTAGCATTAGTGAGGTTGAATCTTCTTATCACCTTTTCATAGTAGGATGTTTGGTTTATGCTTAGTGTAGATTGGTCTCTATCTCTAGTGATGTCTATACCTAGGATCTTCTTTAATTCCCTTAAGTCTTTTATGTCAAATTCTTTACTTAAAAGATTTTTGACATGTACTAAGTCTTCTTTAAAGCTTTCTGCAAGGAGCATATCATCCACATAGAGTAGCAAGTAGACCTTGCCCTTGTAGGTTGTTGTGTTTATATAAACACACATATCATAGGATCTTCTTTGAAAAACCTAAACTAGCAATAAAATCATCAAATCTTTTATACCAACATCTAGGAGATTGTTTCAACCCATATATAGACTTCTTTAGCAAACAGTAGAGGTCTTTCTTACCCTGAGCTTCAAAACCCTTAGGTTGAACCATATAAATTGTTTCTACTAGATAGCCATGAAGGAAGGCAGTTTTTGCATCAAGTTGATCTAATTCTAGGTTGTTTTGAGCAACTAGGGATAAGAGAAGTCTAATAGAGGTTTGTTTAACAACAGGGAGAAGATTTCAGAATAGTCAATACCTTCTCTTTGAGTAAAACCCTCTGCTACCAGCCTTGCCTTGTATCTAGGCTGTGAATCTTTTGTAATTCCTTCTTTGAGTTTGTAGATCCACTTAGATGCTATTGGTTTGCATCCTTTAGGTAGAGGAGCTAATGTCCAGGTCTCATTCACATTTAGTGATGACAACAAATACTTCTGAGTCTTTAAATTCAATTTTAAAATATGATAGAAATTTACCTCTTGCATCATTGTTAGATTCGATTCAACACTTACTCAAAAAGTGGTTTTATGAAAGAAGTAAATCATCAGCCTCTTTGAATAGTATTTTTACTAAATGGGCTGAAGGACAGATGAGAAAACTATTTGAGATATCATGAAGCTTCACTGTAAGTATTTTTTTTCTAGTGGTTGATTGTTATGGATTTGGTAAGATTGATTGTTATTTGGTAAAATCATTGAATAATTATGATTAATTATATTATTGAAAGATAAGAGTAATTATATTATTAGGGATAATATAATTATTTAGGAAGAAATGTATTAATGTATTATACTTAAATTTTGAAAATGATAATAGTTATACTAAAGGTAATATAATTATTAAGTTGATATATTTTGATTTTTCTTAATTATCAAATCTAAGTTGTATTAGTAAGCTCTAAAGAGTATTTTAAAAAATATAACAAATCAATAAAATATCTACATTATATATAACAATTTAAATAAAGGAAAAATCTCATAGCCTCGCAATGAAAAATACAAAAAAAAAAAAAATCAACCGTCAGTCAATACACGATTAGTCAGCCACACGCACAAGTAATTTTCTTCTAAACGATCATGTAATATAGTCTAAAGGAATTATCTACGATCGTTTAGATCATGATACACGATCGTGTAGTTCATTTTTAACTAAGGAGAAAATGGCTTAAAAATTAAATGATTGTGTTGACCATGGTAACAATTGTGTTGATCATGGAAAGAGATTATGTTGATTATGGTAAGCGATCATGTAGTTTAATGTAAATGGTTGTTGAAAACTTCAAATCTAATGATCGTATTAACCATGGTAAGCGATCGTATTGATTATAGTAAGCAATCGCTTAGATCATGATACATGATCGTGTAGTTCTTTTTTAACGATGGGAAAAAAGGTTTCAAATTTAAACGATCTTGTTAAGCATGGTAAACGATCATTTTGATCATTTAAACGATATTTAAATGATCTTGATGTTTTCGAATATGAGGAACATGAAAAAAAATATTGAAACCATCGTGAAATAACTTCAAAGAATCTTGCTAAAAATGATGATGACATAGAAACAAAAGGATAAATCATTTTAAAAGATATATAAAAAAAAGATATGGAAGAAATCAAGAAATCACAAAGATTATCTACAATACTCAAGGGCAAAGATAGAATTTATGAAAATACAACAGTGTTTTTATGGGCTTTTATTTTTTGTTCTACGGACCATAAATATTTGGAATTTTGTTACATTTATGTAAATTATCTAAACTTTTATAATTTAGTTCTCTTGTTTAAAGCTTCAAATAAAACATACATAGCACATAGTAACAAACTAGTATTTATAAATATCAATTAATCCAAGAGGTTAATTAACCATTAATTAATCAATCTAGTGTACTAAATCATAATGAAGCATTAGATGCTCTGTCGTAATATAAAGCAGCTTCGAGGACTTTCAATAAACAAAAAAAAATGTTAATTCAATCCCTTTTGAAAACTTGACTTTTAGCACAAGTTAAAAATAAATAAATAAATAAATAAATAAATGAGAACCAACAATATATATATAAAGAAATTTGATAATCAATATATATATAAAGATTTTAAAATGAATTAGGTCAACATTTGCCACTAAAAAAGCTTCTAGTTTATGAAAAGTTTGCTGCACAACTGATCAATTTCGACGAGAACTCCATCACTCCAAGCAAACAATTTGAAAGACTTGCAAGAAATTTATGTCGGCCGAAGGTCACCGCTCCAAGCAAATGAAATTGAACTCCATCATTGTCTCTTGAAACTTGTGCTGAAAGGGTTAGGAAGAATGCTGCTTGAAATTGTGTCGTCGTTCACAATTATCGTTGCCACTCGTAATTGTCATGTCTATCAAAGGTCACTGGTCCACGAGAACTCCACCGCTCCAAGAAAAAAGAAATTCAACTCCATCGTCGTTGCTTGAAACTTGTGCTGAAAGGGTTAGGAAGAATCTCGCTCACAATTGTCGTCACCACTCGCAATTTTGTTGCCGATCGAATTAGATTCTCTTCGAGGTACCTTTCTTCTATTATGTCATCATGGATTTCTAGTCATATTCTTGGAAAAAATATAGCAACAAAAACTCTATAAAAGGGAAGTTACTTGTCTTAAAAAATTCTTCACAGTTTCTTTCTTTCCACAAATTTCAGAAAAAAAGCTCAAACAAAATTATGCCAGATCATCTTTTTCTCCTTTTTGAAGGGACAAAACAAAAAGCTTCTACTAGATGCACAATGATCGTTATAAAGCAAAACTAGAATAGCAACCACAAATTTTTTAATAGAATATCTTATAAGTATCCAAGTTTTTTAGGTTAAAAAAGGTTTAATAGGAAAAAAAACATATTAAACCAATAATAATAACAATAACAAGAATGATTTTACATGAGTCTTTTAACTTAAAAGGGAATTACTAGATGGATAGTTGAAACACCCATTCAAATAACTCTTTGAAGTTTAGAAATCTTAGACATTCAAATTGAAGGAAAAAATTTAATGTATAACAAGTGCAATAATTACTGCTTGGGAAAAGTTAAGAATTACACAATACATTTAATAGTATATTTCATCTCATTGTTTTATATACTTAGAGTAGCTTGAGTGTATCATGATGCTTACTTTTGTGATGCATTAAATGACTATTATGTCGTTATGGTAGTTACTTAGATACTTTTTAATTTGATTTATGTTAAGATGATTTGTCTAATTAATTTCAGTTAATTAGGTTATAACACAATGCATAAATCGTGTATGATAATAGATAGATTATTTAAGGAATATGAAGAAGGTGTTGATCGTTTTCTTGAGTTTGCTAAAAAACATTCAAGTGGCAAAACTTTTTGATGTCCATGTATTAGGTGTGGAAATTGCAAACACTTAATATTATTGAAATTTGAAACCACTTACTAATCAATGGTATTAAGCAAAGGTATGACGATTGGATTTGGCATGGAGAAAACCTTACTAAGTATTGTCTAACAAATTTAGATCCTGTTGTAGACTACAATTCTAGGAAACAATTTTTGGATGATAATTTTGATGACAATATGGTTGAAATGGCACAACAAAATGATGTAGATGATCCCAAAAAATTTAAAAAGTTACTTACAGATGCTAAGCAACTCTTATATCCAGGTTGTGAAAACATGATCAAGTTGGGTATACTAGTCAAATTGTATCACTTAAAAGCAAAGTTCAAGTGGAGTGATGCTAGCTTTACAGAGTTGTTGAGTTTGTTGAAAGTATACCTGAAAACAACGAATTACCAACATCGACGTATGATGCAAAAAAAGTTTTAGTTACTTTAGGAATGACATATGAGAAGATTCATGCATGTCCTAATGACTATTGCCTATATAGAAAATAATTTGCTAATGTATCTAATTGTCCTCGTTGTAATGAGTTGAGGTGGAAGAAGAGTAAAAACTCGTCTGAAGTACAAAAAGGAGTACCGGTTAAAGCTGTTTGGTATTTTCCACCAATTTCATGATTTCAAAGAATATTCAATAGTCAAATATATTCAATGAATTTAACATGGCATGCAAACGAAGGATTGGTTGATGGACACCATCTAGCAGTCCGTCTTGGAAATTGATTGACCATTTATGGCCTAATTTTGGAAGTAAGGAAAGAAACCTTCATCTTGCTTTAACTACCAATGGAATTAATGCTCATAGTGAGATAAATAATAAATAAATTTGTTGGCCCGTGATAATGACAACGTACAATCTCCTACCATGGTTATGTATGAAACGTAAATTTATGATGTTAACAATGTTAATTTCTGGGCCAAATCAATCGGGGTACAATATAGATGTGTATTTAGCTCCTTTAATAGATAATTTGAAAATACTATGGAATGATGGTGTTACTTGTTATGATGAATATCGAAATGAGGTTTTCACATTAAAAGCAATATTATTGTGGACTATTAAGCTTTATTGATGAATACTCCCATTCCGTCATATTTTCTCATATTATTTTCTTAGAAAGTTTAGTCTCTCCATGGTTAGTTACTTAACTTATACTTTTATTGTTTTTATTTATATTTTATTCTAAAAAC
>JBBPDI010000023.1:28293828-28305419 GCA_037974545.1 Cucumis variabilis | reverse complement strand
GAGCCGTCTTCCACCGTCTCGCGCAAGCCGTGGCCTTTCCGTTTCAAGCCGCGCGCGATTCCTTCTTCTCTCCTAGCCGCGTGTGAGCTTCCATCCAATCAAGCCGAGTCTTTTGCAAGCCAAGCTATCTTTTGCCTTGCCTAGCCGAGCCGTGAGTTCTGCTCCTTTTCAGCCATATTTGAGACACTTTTTGGGTTTTAGGTACATTGTTAATTTTTGGTCTAACAAAGTTAATTTTGGATTAAAGTAGGGTTATTTTCGTAAGATAGATTTTTTTTTTTTTAAGGTAATTGGCAAGTTGTCGAACATTTAATATGTGGAATTTTCCCTAAGGTTGAATTGGCTTCAATGAAAATTTAGATGTTGACCCGACTGGATATTGTTGATTAAAGTTGCTAAATTTTTCACTGTGTTAAGATCTAGTTTAGAAGTTTTTGAATTTTTTCCTATGTGTTAGTATCGAGTTAATTGGAAAAACATTGGCTGTCAGCTAAAGAATAATTGTTTTAGCGAATCTCAGACCTAGAGAACCCTTGGACAACATTTGGAAGAAAAGAAATAAAGAAAGAAGAGAAACCTTCAATTGTGTAATGAGACACAACAAATGAAGAACCAAGTTGCTATTTATAGGTTAGCAACTTACTAACTCTACAAAATACAAAAGAAATTCAAATAAATATAAAAGTGAAACACATATGTGAAATTTAACTCAATTTAGTTATTTTTTTTAAAAAGATATGATATATGGGTGAGGAGGTGCATCGAGACGTCTCTACTAGATGGACATCTTCGTAGCACTATCATCATTTCCACTTCATTAATAAGTGCAAGAAGTAGGGAAAGAAAATCAAGGGCTAGCTGGAAGCCCAAGAGAGACCCAAAATTAGGAACCAAACTGAAAAAGTAGATTATACAAAAACATTTAAATTTCGAGCAATAGAGTTGACGTAGTAGTTTGAGAAAAGAGAGGATCTGCTAGTCCATAGACCTGATAGAGCTTTAATGTCTTTCCAAATTTCAATATATGATTTTTCCAACTCATTAAAAATTGCTCTGTTTCTTTCAAGCCAAATAGACCATAGAGAGGCAGCCACCAAGTTGAAAATGATAATTTTCTTTCTCTTCTTGTTGTAAAGAAGGCAAGAATTTGAGCAAAGTTATTTTTGGTGGTCATTTTTCCATCTCGTTAAGACTTCTAAATTTTTCCATAGTCGTTGTGCAAAGTTACAAGAGATGAACAGATGGTTGATATTCTCGTCTGCTTCTTTACATAAAACACGCCAGCTTGGTTTAAGATACCAATTTGAAAGCCTTCTTTCGAGATCTTCAGCTGTGTTGATACATTCGTGAAGAATGGTCCCATGAAAAATTTGCATTTTTTGGAGATGGTAGTTTTCCAAAGCTTAGCAAAAATAGTCAGATTGATGGATAAACCTCTCTGATCGGATATCCGAATGTCCTTTTTAATAGTCTATGGAGAAGAGCCCATTGGTGTTCATCTTTCAAATAGGAGTGTCCGGAGCATTGTTGATCCTAATGGTTGCAAGGAAAGCTTTCAGCTCATTCCATTGATGGCTTTCTGAATCCCTCAATATTCTTTTGGGATGCAAGTCCCAATTGGCAATGGTGATGTTCCACATCTCTTAAATAAAGCTGTTTTTCTTTGCAAATAAAGCAAATTGTTTAGGCCTGTGGAAGGACAAAGAGCTATTTTCATGCCAAAAGCCATGCTAGAAAGAAAAAGACTCACCACGATTCACTGTCCATTTAATCTGGGAGAGAAACTCATCGACACCTTTGATAATAGATTTCCATGGGACTTTAAGGTTGTCGTGCCAGAGACTTGCTTTTGACCAAATTAACTAATACTTCATATTAATTATGTTAGTGCTTCTTTTCACATTTGTTTGTTTTATGTGAATATATTCTTAAAGAGAGAATAAAAAAATATATCATAATATGCATTTAGTCAAACCCTTTAGATCTCTCTCTTTAATTAACTTTTGTATCTAGTCAACCATGCAAACACTCTCTTCAATTAACCAGGGTACATTTTTAATTGTTCTTATATTCTTCTTTTTATTATTATATGTATATAAAAAGTGTCAAATGTAGCTAAATCTGATATGGTCAAGATTGTTTCATATTTAGGTCCTTATTATCCTAATTTGAGATAATTGATTGTAAATCTATCCCCTGGGTCAGATGATACCAATTCGCTAAACTTTTTCTATTTATTTGTTAAAAAAAAAATTAGTAATAACATAATATCTTATAATATCTCATTTTTATCATTTTAGAAAATAAAAACAAATCTATTTATTTTAAATAATTTTTTAATATCAAAGAAATTAATTTATTTTAAATAAAATGTTCTAATGTCACTTTTGACTTATTAATATCATTTTAGAAAAAAAAAATCAATTTTAAACAAAAAAAAATTTTAATATCCATTTAATTTATTAATTAATTTTCACAAAATCTCAAAATATCTCATCTATGTTATTTAAGGAAAAAATAAATTTTAATTATTCATAATATTCAATTTTGATTTTATTCTTATTAATTTTTCATAATTTATGATACACTCCCAAATCTATAAATAGAGACCTTTGTCGTTAGAGAAGATGGAAGAAAATTGCTTAAGAGAAAATATTTGTTAGAGTGAGTCTTTAGAAAGAAAATTTTTAGAATGAATCTCTGCTAAAAAATCTACAAAAAGTGAGTTTTTTTATTTTTTTCATTACCTTATTGTCTTTTACTTTTTTTTTAACTTTATCTTAAGCAAATAAAATCTCATGTTGAATTAATAAACTTAGTTAGAGATTGCATTTGATAGGGATTTAATTCCAAGAATCCACATCTCATACAACAAGTAATTTCTTTGGTATTCGAATTTTTATTTTTCTTTTCTTCTCTTTTTAAAAGATGGAGAGAAAGAAAAGAAAATGTAGAAAAAGTTTAGTATTTTCTTACTTTTTTCTTTCTTTTATCATCACTTTCAAAAAAATCCTTTAGCCTTTTTCTTCTCTCTACAAAAAAATATAGAGAAAGAAAAAGACATAAGGAAAATGTTCACCTTTTTTTTATTCAGAGTATTTCATTATTTTTTTAAAATTTAAACTGTTGACCTTAATTTTCTTTTCTCTAAAATATAGAAAGAAAAAACAGGGAAGAGATTAAATTTTATTATTATTATTATCGTTATAACTACTATCATTATGGTTTTATTATTATTTTTACTTTTATTATATTTCTATTAACTGTTTTTTTTTACTTCTTGCTGTTATTATTAATAATTATTATTATTAATAATTATTATTATTATTATTAATAATTATTATTATTATTATTATCATTCTTATTATTTTGGTTATCATTATTATTTTTATTTCTTTTATACCCGTTTGCTACTTTCTTTTCTTTTCTTTTCTTTTCTCTTTCTTTCTTTATACTTTCCTTCTTTTTTTTTCTTTCCTTATTTTATTTATTGTTTTTATGTTTCTTTTCTTTTTACTTTTTCACATTACTATCATAATTATTATTGTTAGATTCACTTAAATGTAACTCTTTGTATTTAAAATTTTTAATGTTTTAAATTCCTATCAATTTAAAATTCTTGATGTTTTGAAATAAAGATTTTTTTTTAATCATATAGCAAATTTTTCTCTAATGTTATAAATGTTTTATGTTTTTCAAAACCTTCAAAATTAACCTATGATTTCATAAGGTTTCCTAAATCAGTCTTTTCTAAAAAAAATTTATATCATTTTTCTTAAACAAAATCCTACGTTGGAATCTAGAAAATTTAGGAGTCTGATTTTCTAGAATTATTGAAGTGAGGGATCACATCTTTGGAAGTCCATAATGTGATCCCAAGAAAAAATGAATTTAATCAATGTTTTAAAAAAATCTTTATTCAAAGACTAGCCAAAGATAGATTTTGAGAAATTGTAATAATTTCTCATTTTCTTAAGGTGAGAAGTTTCCTTCAATATATAGTCTAATTAATGGAATATTATTCCATTTATTTTATGAGATCATTGCTTCAAACATTGGAGTAATGAAGGGTAAAATAAGATATTAGTTTTAAAATAAATTAAAAAAATATTTTCAATTCAAAATTTGAAATTTGGCCACCATTTTTCTAAATAGGTGTTGTGGGGTGCTAATACCTTCTCCACACATAAATGACTCTCGAACTCAACTTTATTTTTCGCAGATTATTTTTTTTAAAATTGTTTACCTTATTTCAGTGTCCAATCACACCGTAAGAAAGATTGGTGGCAATTCCTATTTTCTTTTAAAACTAACTCTTTTGAAGACGTCAACTGCTCCGCGTCGTCTCAGGCACGTGGCGACAAGTACCATGTCAGAGGGCATAGTTTTGTGTTCACGGTTTTTGTCATTAACAAGTTCCTCGATCGTGATGTTCCCCTAGGGCCCAAGAGCTACATCTTTCAATGAAGCATCTTGTAACCGAACTCACAAGTTGTTTGAAAACCATTTAACCTTGAATTGGAAACCTGTTTCTATGGACCTTAATGTAAAATATGTTGTTTATTTCAAATTGGAATTACAAATTGGTGTCCATTATCTCATCACATTGAGGTGCTTGTTATTGGGTTTTATGTCTTAAAATTCGTAAATAATAAATGTAATCAATTGACCATTATTAATAAAATATTGTTTCCTTAATTTTTATAAAATGATATTGATTATATTTGTCTTAATAACCTAAATCTTAAACTAACATTCTAAATGTACTTTTTGAGTCTTGAACTAAATGTAGAGACATACAAGGATCATGTTTGAGATACAGCCTACCTAAAGAGTATATAATATAGGAATAAGGTTGGATACATTATCCTAGTAACATTATGGATTGAAGGGATAAAAGCCCTAGGCAGTGGAAGATTTTACAAAATCATTTCTCAATTTAATTTGGTAATCCCAAAATACCAATACATTGGCAAAATAATACATAAACTAATTTTTTTATTATAACTTAAAGGTTAAGCATGCTTTCTAATTATAGATTAGAGAAAGAAAAACTTACTTAGTTTGACGCCTCTGAATCTACTAAAACTCCAAATTTGGATACCACCCGTCGGAGACCTTCATATTCTCTAGGATAAGATTGATTCGTGCGAACCAATTGAGATTAGAAAAATGCAAAAAAGAAACATTAGCTTGATTTAAAAAAACATATTTATAACTCCCTCCTTGAGCGAGTAGGAGAGAATCGTGGAATTGTATTAATTTACAAAATATTAAATTAAATTAAAAAATATTAATTAACTAATTAATTAATTAATAATTAATTATATCATATTTAATTAATATTTCATCTGAATCATATTTAATGAATATCTCTCCAATATTTTACAGTGTAAAATTAATTTAATTAAATAAAATTAAACAAAATTATTAATTAATTCTCCAATTAAACTCAAATTAAATTTGAATCATATTCAAATATAAATTTATCTCATAACCAATAATTTTAATGTGAACCCAATTCACATTAAATTAATATTTGAACTCATTCAAATATTTTATCTTTCATAAATTAATTTTGAATAATATCCAAAATTAAATTTATATAATAAAGTTTGATTAAAATATATAAAGTTGATATTGTAATGTATCACTATACATTATAGTAATTCCCAAAATAAATTTGAATATTTCAAATTATAACCAATATAAATAAATCTCATTACTTTTTACGAGCTAGGAAAGGAACCTAATGAACCTACAGATCAGAGTCTACAACAATAAGAGATTGATTAGCTAAATTCATTAACCACATTAATTAATATTCGTTAACTGTGTGTACACACTACTAAAGACTCACAGTTGAATTCTTCTCACTATAGATATATTTATGTGTCCACGGATATAGACCAATAACAGTAAGTTAGTCTCTCACGAGTGTTGGTGACACCAGCTGGGTCAAATTACCATTTTACCCTTGGATTACCTCTAGTCCTTAAATACTAGTGTTCCTCTAATGAATAACTTATTTATGGTCCAACCAATAAATAGAAACTTTTCTCGTGCTATATAGAGGGTAGGACCCTTTGTTCAAGTCTCGGAGACACCATTTAAGGAAACACTCATCTATTGAGTCGACAATCTGACTACTCTCACCCATACAAATCAAAGGACAATATCTCGCTAACAGGAGTTCATAATACACTCAGGATTAAGACTAAGTTACCTAGATCATCCTAATGAAATAGAAACCTAACTATTTGACAGAGTTACATCTAGTGGTTACTATTTTGTGGTCCAGTCTTATGCAAACTCATTGCATAGGATATCCTCACTTGCATGTGATCTACACGAACACGTTGGATCATTGTGTTTGTATCAAATACAAAGTGAGTCGTATCCATAGTGTTACCAGGATAAGGTATCCAGCTTTTTTCCTATTCTATAGACCCTTTAAGTTGATCTCGAACATTGAACCCTATATGTCTCTACATACTGTTCAAACTCATAAAACAACTTAGGATGTTAGTTTATTGGATTTGGGTTAATAAGACAAAACTAATAATATAATAGATAATACTTATTATAATAATCATTTTATTAATAACGATCAATAGATTATATTTACAATTTACGAGTTTTAGGACATAAATTCCAACACGAATAAGCCAGTCACTTTGGAGACAAGACCGGATGGGGAGTTGGGAACATAATCACACAATTGATGAAAGTAAAGAGCTAACTCCTTATACTAAGTTGAGGTCATTACTATTAAAATGAATAACAAATTTTGCATTTAAGAGAAAAAGAGGAAAACTAAATCCTTAAATAAATTAATTAAAAATACTCGTTCATAAATCATTATTTGAAAAAACATAAATAAAAACTTGCAAGCATAGTCTTAGTTCGAGTCCTATTTAACTTTTAAAGAAAATAACATAAAAATAATTAATGGTTTTTGATAAATTCCAATAAAATACTAAAAACCAAAAATAGTGAAAACTTGAAAGGCAGAAGCAACGTAATTTTCCTATGGCAAGTCACATACCCTTCTTGTCATTCGCCAACTTTTCTCTACCTCTATCTTTACCTGAAAAACTAAACATAGAAAATAGTGAGTATAACAATATACTCAGTATGGGACCCATTACTAGGTTCGCTAGTTTTCTGTTAACTTTCCATTAGGATCCTGTGAGGAGGTACCCAAAACTATCGCGTGCCTGATGGAACACACGTAATTTGGTGATCCCAAAGCACTACAAGAAAACAAAGGTATCTCGATGTAACAATCCAAACTTTTAAGCTAAGCTAAAGTCATTACTCAAAAGACCAATGAAAAGGAAAAAATTAATATTTTATAAAATTAATATCAATAAATGTTCGAAACATAAAATCGACAAAACCAATAAAAATAATTTGAAAAACGTAACCCGTGGGTTATGATAATTCTTTAAAGAAATAAAAATAAACAAATGAGATAAAACTTTAAATAAGGTGTCTAAAACCAAAATACTAAAAAATTGATACATAGACATGCAAGCAAAACTGAGTCCCCATATGGCATGTTACGAACCCTTCTTATCGCTCACCAACTTTTTAGATCTTTTACCTTTGCCTAAAATATTGAACATAGAAAAGAGTGAGTATATAAAATATACCCAGTAAGAGACCCACTATTGATCCCGTTAGGTGATCTGTTAATTTCCCGTTAGAAACATAATAATAGTGTCGTGTGTCCAATGGAGCACACTTGAGTGAGTGACATCATATGAACACCCCTAATCATGTGAGTGATTTTATAGGAACACCCCTAGTCGTGCGAGTGATCGTAGATACACACTAAGTGAGACTGTACGAACACCCCTAATCGTGTGAGTGACCTGTAGGAACACCTCTAGTCGTGCGAGTGATCGTAAGTACACACTCCTAAACATGTCTGTGATATGTAGGTACACCCTTTATCGTGCGAGTGGTCTCGTCAGAACACCCCTTATCGTGCGAGTAACCCTATATACACAGTAAAACTGTCCCCTAACCATGCATGTGATCCGTAGTTACACCTCTAAATCGTGCAAGTAGTCTCTGTGTGAGTGACCCTATAGATAGGATCACAATACAGTTGAGGTAAAAATGCTCAACAGACAAAGTTAATAGACATATACAGTCCAAAAACATGTACCAATCAACATAACATGACATGAATCATCAGTCATAACAGTCCATAAAAACATAACAATCCATAAAAGCACGAAATCCATAAATCATGCTTAATTATCATGTAACATCGGTTAACAACCAAACCAAAACATCTCATTATGCACTTTTAGCTACTATCAATGCATAATCACAAAATACATGCAACTCTTAAATTCATATTTGAAGGTTCATAATAGAATATCTTACCTAAGAGATTAGCTAACAAATAATTCCTAGCAGACAATAAAATTTTTCCAATTAATTCAATCCTTAATTATGCTAAGTTTCTTGCTGCAAACGAAACCACAATTCTACCTTTGCATAACTAAAATTAAACAAACAATTTTTGCCAACAAATTACTAATTTAATTACCTTAGCTTACCAAACTTACCCAAATGGAGGTTGAAAATTTCTCTTATCCTTGATGGAAAAATTCATCACTCAAATCTTTTGTCAAAGGGACCTAATTTACCCATCTTAACAAAAACTGGTGAGGCGACGACAAATGGTTATCTTATTAAAGAAGATGAAAAAGCTTTTCTTTTTTCTTTTCTTTTCAATTAAATAAATATTCCAATGGTATTTATAAACCCAAATAATATATAATACTAATAATAATACTTATCATTATTATTTCATTTTTCTTTTACAATTCTCTAGATGCACAAAATTTACGCATTTATAATTATTATCAATAATAACAATAATAATATAGTATTTTATTATTATTATTATTTGGGGTTTTGTTTTAATATTGTAAAGGTAAGAAATATTTAGAAATTTGTTGTTTTAAAAATATTTATTATAACACTGTAGTTTTTAAAAGTTTTAAAAATATTTTACATTCTCTCTCTCCAATGTCTTAGGTTGAACCCAAGACCTTGTCTTTTAAAATTTTAAATTTGTTTAATTATTATTTCTCCTTTCTTATTTGTTCTCTCCCGGATTGACCTTGCCTCCATTTTTCTTTTTTAATATTTTTGTGAAATTTTATATTCGGTTATTGCCTTCCTCCGAATCTGAGAAATTTGTATGAATATTTTTAAATAATTAAATAATTAAAGATTTTTGCTTTTTAAATCAAATCATATTGAAATTTCAATTCTTTTATAGATTATGTTTTCATTCATTTGTCACTAATTTTATGAAAATCTAGAATTGTATGAAAATTTATAATTGTATTTTTTAAATTATTAAAAAATATTGTATATTTATACTAAATTGTTATAGATCATACTTTTAAATTTGAAGATAAATTAAGTATTTATGCAAAGCATCAAAGCAAGATGTTCATAAAATTGTTGGTCTATTGATACTTCTTCAAATATGAGATTGGAAATGATTTCCCACAATACCTCAACAGCTTAGACATACAAATGATCATCTACTACCTGAACGAGCACATGGTTCACAATATGTTGTTTATTTTAATTTAGGTCAAACAATAGTTTAATAGTACATAAGTGATATAATTAATTCAAAATCTAAAATATTAGTTTATTAATACAGATGGAGAGATCAATTTCGTGTAATCAAATTAGCTACTCATGTAGTTAGTCATTATAGCTTCATGTTTAACATTCTTCAGCGTGCGTGATCATATATATTAATACTGAAACTTCAATTTTTTTATACATTAGTATATATATATTTATTTATTTTTAATGTAGTGTATGGTGTTTTAGATTATTTGACAGTCTTACAAAAATGTAATTGATGATTTAGCCAATTTTTGTAAGAATGGTCAAGATATATGACAGATCATTAGTCCTCTGATATGTTTTCATATTGGTGAGTAATATTATCTTGATATGGTGATTAGACAGTTCAATTTTAAACAAAATATTCTATTAGTATGCAATAATGAGCCACTTCTGCACAACATTTATTTGAGAGAGCTACGAATTGGTCAGAAAAGGTTGCACATTTGGTAACGTGATGGTAATCTCGTAGAAGATTTATTATGATGGGAGCTTGAATTCATCAATTTGATAGGGATGTGACTCAAGAATACATCCACTGGTATAATAATATTATGAGGTTCTATATCACTTGACCAAGAGTAGTTGTCGGTCATTTTTTGTACATATTTAAATATTGTATAATTCCTTAAATTATTTACTCAATTAAATATTTCTATATTTTTACAATCAACGAAGAACGAATGACAGAAAACTTTGTGGTGTTGCAAATGATCCACAACAAGTCCTTGATATATGTTATAATAGTGAGAGGTACATAGAGGATATACATTATATGTAGGATGTACCTATTGTACCTCCATCAGTTCATAGAGGATGTGTTCAAGCGAAAGAAACTGTGAACTCAATGAAGTTTGACATAATGTGAAAGAAGTATCTCATATGACATAGACACAGAGCCAAATTGGTTATGGTAGTCTCATGATAATGATGTCAATATTTGAAGCAGGATATTGTGATTCTGAGGCTAATACAAGATATTATGATTCAGGGGTCGGTTCATCGTCTTTATACGTGAATGTCGATCTATCAACTTCTTACATGCATGGACACGGACATGGCCATGGAGAACATAACATATATCTGTATTATGAAGCACTTGCAAAGGTATCAGATCGACAAGAGTACCAATAAGAACTAGAGAATCAAGAGAAGCCAGGAAAACATAGAGTTTGGAGTCGACGACGACAACCAACTTGAAATCGATGACGTTTGGGTTGTGGAACACATTGATTTCTTTTATCTTTTAAATGAATGTAATCTGGTTATTAAAAAATATTTTAATTTACATTTAATTTTTTCAATTGCGAGTCATTATTAAAAAATGGTTCAAGAATTATATTTTTTAATAATTAAAAATATAATTATAAATTTTTCATAAAATTAGTGACAGATGAATGAAAGATAAAATATATAATTTATAAATGAATTGAAATTTCAATTTGGTTTGATTTAATTATTTATTTGTTTAGAAATATTCATCCAAATTTCTCATATTAAAAGAAGAAGGACTACAAAATTTAAATTTTGACAAAAGTATAAAAAGAAAACAAAGGGAGGGAAAACAACAATTAAAAAAAAAAAAAAAGTGCACAAGGTCTTGTGTTCAATCTAAGCCATTCGAGAGAGAAATAAAAAACTACCATATTTTAAAAGTACAATATTTCAATAATTATTTTGAAAATTTATTCAAATTTCTCGTTATTATTCTCTCACCAAAATATATAATAAACACATATTTTTTTAAACTCTTGTTTCACATCCTAATTAAATCTATCATCTTTTCTAGTCCAATCAAATCAACAATTTCTCTTCTCATTAATTATCTTATTTTTCAACAATTATAATTATATTTCATCGTATAATTAATTTTACTTTTCCATATTAATTATTTATACAAAACCAAATAATTA
>JBBPDI010000023.1:28270728-28289321 GCA_037974545.1 Cucumis variabilis | reverse complement strand
CACCACGTCATCACAGCAAAATGGTGATATTCATAATTTAATTAGGTTTGGGTAGTCAAGTTTTCTCATATTCAACCCAATTCAAGCCCCCGATGTAAAAATTGGAACAAACAAGATAGTGGGCGCAAGCCAAGTTCAACCGATAATTGGGCCCAAGTTCAAGCACAACCGGCAAAATAGGCTCAAGCACAAGCTTAAGTCCAATAGTTAATGGACCCAAGCCCAACAGTCAAATGAGTCCAAGCCCAAGCTTACCTAAAACCCATGAAAATTCTCTATAAATTGAGACCTTCCCATTTATTTAAGGGATCTTTGGTTGAAGGAAGAATTGAAGTTCTGAAGAACTGAACCTTTGAAGAATTGAAGACTCAAACTTCTAAATAGCTCTCAAGACATGCAAGTTCTTATCAGCCTCGAGATCAACATCTTCTGAAAGATTGAAGACTTGGAAGATTAAACTTTCCTTGGATTCTAGAAGATCGAAGCTCAAATTGTATTCGGGAGAAAGCATCAAAGGAGTAAATATTAAAGATTGTATCCATTATACAAATCAATATACAAAGTTCAATTCCACATATTACATTTCTTTGAAAATCTCATGTGAACAATTTGGCACTCTCGGTGAGATAGTCTCTCTCTTTCATGTATTTCTCTTTTTGAACTACATCTAAAGAAATTCTGATATCCCAAGGCAACACTTTCAAAACTCAAAGTGACATCAGCAATTGGCAAAATACTCGCGGCTACTCAAGGAAAACTCAATCATCTGAGGATATGTCATCCTTTGAGGTCGCAAAGAATATATACGAACAAATGTCCATGCCTCCAAAAGGTGGAATTGTAATCAAAGAAAATCTTGTGATTGACGAACACAACTCATCCTTTGAACGTCCAAATAAGGAGATGCCTTATCCAAATATAATATCAGTTATGGTGACTGACATGGATATACAAGTGAAGACAGAATGGCTGAGCTTGAAAAGAAGATCAACATGCTCATGAAAGCCGTTAAAGAAAGGGATAATGACATTGTATCTTTCAAGAATCACATCGAGAGTCGTGATGCTGCTGAATCAAGTCATACACATACTATCAAGAATACCGACAAAGGGAAGGCAATTATGCAAGAAAGTCAACCACAAAATTTGACTTCAATTGCATCGCTGTCTGTTAGCAGTTGCAGGAGATGATTGTAAACTCTACCAAAACTCAATATGGTGGACCTGCTAAAACTTTCTCTTTGTATTCCAAACCATATTCGAAGAGTATCGACAATCTCATAATGCTGAATGGATACGAGTCACCCAAGTTCCAATAGTTTGATGGAAAGGACAACCCAAAACAACATGTTGCTCATTTCATTTGAAACATGTGAAATTGCTGGTACACGAGAGAATTTGTTGGTAAAATAGCTTGTTCGAACTCTCAAAGGAAATGCTTTCAACTGGTACGTTGACCTAGAACTTGAATCCATTGATAGTTGGGAGCAGCTTGAAAGGGACTTTCTCAATCGCTTCTACAGCACCCGATGTATTGTCAGCATGATAGAGTTGACAAACACCAAACAGTGAAAGGGGAGCCAGTCATCAACTACATAAACCGATGGAGAGCTCTAAGCCTGGATTGCAAAGACAAGCTCACACAACTTTGTGCAGTGGAGATGTGCACCCAAGGCATCCATTGAGACTTTCTCTATATTTTACAAGTAATAAAACCCCGAACGTTTGAAGAGTTGGTGACTCATGCCCATTATATGGAACTGAGTATCACCAACAGAGGAGTAAAAGATTTCTTGGTTCCAAAAATGAGAAGTGACAAGAATGAAATTGGTGACACTCAAAAGATTGCGAACAGTATCATAAATGAGTCTATGGTTGTTCATGCAACATTGCAACTTCTTTGAAATCTTTCTTTAAAAGAAAAGAAACAAAAATTGATGGAAAACATGATGGTAACGAAAAGCAACGTAAAACTCTTAGAGAAAGACAGGAAAAAGTTTATCTATTTCCTGACTCTGATGTTGTAGACATGTTACAGCAACTGCTAGAAAAGCAACTTATTCAACTGCCAGAATGCAAACGACCGAAACAAGCAAAAAAAATAGATCATCCTAAATACTGTAAGTACCATTGGATCATTAGTCACCCTTTTGAAAAGTGTTTCACGTTGAACGAGTTAATTCTAAAGTTGGCTCATGAAAATAAGATCTAGTTGCATATTGATGAAGTAGCTTAGACGAATCATGTTACGATCGAGATGACTTCAAGTGTTCCACTATCAACACAGTTTTATGATTAAAGGAAAAACTTAATTTAGTTTGGGACATTTGAACCTATAGTTGTTCAATTCCAACAAAGGATCGTGACGACAGACTCCCAAAACAAAGAAGAGCCTATTGAAGATGTTTGCGAAGGATAGATAGTCATGACTCGTCGAAAAGGGAGACAATCAAATTCCATTCAAAAGGACTCATCATTCTATCAAAAGGATGCAAAAGAAATCATCTCCCATAAAAAGAAGGGAAAAAGAAACAAGAAGACGGGAAAGCCTAAGTCTGTGCAAGAGGATGATAATCTTCTCCAACCTCAATGATCGGTAACTTCGTTAGAATTTCTCCCAAGAAGCTTTCTTGATGATCATCCAAAGAAAGTATTAGAAGTCACTTCATGCCATGTTGTCAGTATAGCAGAAGTCGACAACAATTATGCAACTTCTGTGAAGAAGTCAAAGTTGAAACAGTGGACAAGGATAGAGTTGAATCGTCTATCATGTATAAACTCAAGAAGTCAAAGAAGCAGTTGGCGCCATGATAGAGTTGCATCGTCTATCATGTACAAACTTAAGAAGCCAGAAGCTGTCGAAGAAGCAATGGGCGTCATGATAGAGTTGCATCGCCTATCATGTATAAACCCAAGAAGTCAAAGTTGAAACAGCGGACGCCATGATAGAGTTGCATCGTCTATCATGTGCAAACCCAAAAAACCAAAGAAGCAGTGAATGTCATGATAGAGTTGCATCGTCTATCATGTACAAACCCATGAAGTGCCGAAGAAGCAATGGGTGTCATAAATTATAGAACCATTACTCAATTTAATTTGAGAATCTTAAAATACTAGTACATGGGCAAAATTAGAATCAAAATTTTAAATAAAACTAAGCATGCTTTTAAATTAAAAGATACAGAGAACTTACTTTCGATAACGTCTCTAAATCTACAAATCACCTAATTGGAGACACCATCCGTCAGAGACCTTTCTATCCTTTGGAATGAGATTGGTTTGTGGGAACCAATTGGGATAGGAAAAAGTTTAGAGATATTTGAGAGAAAACTCTTTTCTTTTTGCAAAGAGAAAAAGTCTTGGCTTTTTTCTTGATGAATTGGTTGAAAAAAACCATATTCTTCTAGATATTTATAACTCTCTTTCCTTCTTGGATAGGAATAAGAGTAGGAGAGAATCATGAGATTCTTTTATCAAATCTACTAATTAATTAATAATTAATGAATTAGTTAATTAAATTATATTTAATTAATATTTCATTCAAATCTTATTTAAAATGGATATCTCTCCAATATCTTATAGATTTATATTAATATAATTAATTAAATCATACTTCATTAATATTTCATTCAAATCTTATTTGAATGAATATCTCGTCAATACCTTATAGATTTAATTAAATCAAATTTAATTAAATAAAATTGAACTATTAATTAATTCTCCAATTAATTAATAGCTAAATTAAATAACTTATATTTAACTTAAATTAAATTTGAATCATATTCAAATATAAGTTTATCTTATAACCAATAATTTTAATATGAATCTCATTCACATTAAATTAATATTTGAACTCATTCAAATATTTTATCTCTCATATATTAATTTTGAATCATATCCAAAATTAAATTTATGTAATAAAGTTTCACAAATTTTATATTATAACATATCAATATACATTAAACTAATTCCCAAAGTAATTTTGAACATTTCAAATTATAACCAATATAAATAAATCTCATTACCCTTTACGAGTTAGGAAGGGGACCTAAAGGACATACATATCAAAAACTACACGATATGAGATTAATTGGCTAAACTCATTAACCATATTAATCAATATTCATTAACTGTGTGTACACTCCACTAAAGACTCACAGTTGAACTTTTCTCACTGCAGATATATTTCTGTGTCCACGGTTATAGACCAATAACAGTAAGTTAGTCCTTCACAAGTGTTTGTAACACCAGCTGGGTCAATTTACCGTTTTATCCTGGGTTACCTCTAATCCTTAAATATCAATGCTCCTCTAATGAACAACTTTTTTATGGTCCTACCAATAAACAGAAACTCCTATCGTGCCATAGAGAGGGTAGGGTCCTTTGTTCAAGACCTGGAGACATCATTTAAGGGAACACTCATCTACTTACCCTAAAGTTGGAAATGAGTGAATTTCATATTGTGTAATTATGTTTTCAGCTCCCCACTCGATATTGTCCCGAAAATGATAAGCTTATTGAGTCGGTGATCTGGCCACTCTCACCCGTATAAATCAAAGGACAATCCCTCGCAAGTAGAAGTTCATAATACACTCAGGATTAAGACTAAGTTACCTAAGTCATCCTAATGAAATAGAAACTTAAATAGTTAATGAAGTTACATCTAGCGTTTACTATCTCGCGGTCCGATCTTATAAAAACTCATTGCATAGGATACTCTCACTCGCATATCAACAACACGAACGCATTGGATCGTTGTGTTTTTATCAAATACAAAGTGAGTCGTATCATTAGTGTTACCAGGATAAGGTACCCAGCCTTATCCCTATACTATAGACCCTTTAAGCTAATCTCGAACATTGATCCCTGTATATCTTTACATACTGTTCAAGACTTATTGAACAGCTTAGGATGTTAGTTTATTGGATTTGGGTTATTAAGACAAAACTACTAATATAATCAATAACAATTACTACAATAATAACACTTTATTAATAACGATCAATGAATTATATTTACAATCTACGAGTTTTAGGACATAAATCCCAACAGTACAAACCCAAGAAATCGAAGTAGTGAGCGTCATGATAGAGTTGCATCGTCTATCATGTCCAAACCCATAAAGTCGAAACAGTGCGCATCATGATAGAGTTGCATCGTATATCATGTACAAACGCATGAAGCCAAAATAGTGGACGCCATGATAGAGTTGCATCTTCTATCATTTACAAACTCATAGGATGTCGAGGAGACCAAACCAAGATGCAGAAGATGCAGATATCATTTTATATGTATCAGCTACTACACTTGTAAAAAAAAAGTCAAAGTTAAGTTAGTTATATGTAAGAGAATTTAAAAAAAAAAAGGTTGCAAACAAAAAACAATGTTTAGGAACAAAATAGTTTGAAAAAAAAGAAAAAAGAAAGAAAAAAGAAACAGAAAAAGGAAAAGAAAAACGAAAAAGAAAAAGAAAAAAACGTATAATAAAAATAGAAAAGAATCAAAAAATTTAATTAGTAAAAAGAAAAAGAGAAAATAAAACAAAAAAAATAATAGAAAAGAAACTAAAAAAAACAAAAGAAAAAGAAATAAAAATTTAATTAGTTAGAAAAGAAAATGAGAAAGTAAAGAAATTTAAAAAGAAAAAACGGAAAAAAAAAAAAGAAATGTGTGTAGGTGGGCCACCCATCCCTTACACGTTTATTTAGATAAGCGTTAAAAAAAATAGGACTCTTCCCTTTCCTCCACAGTTCGTTTAAAAATCACAGAAAAGAAGAAAACACATTGAAGTTGTTTTTGAGAACCCATTGAAGTTCTTTTTATCATTTTATCTAAAAAAGACAAAAAGATTGAAACGACACAACTCTTTATACTAAGTTGAGGTCATTACCATTTAAAAACCAATGAAAACTTTTTAAGCTAAAGAAAATACTAAGTTTTAAAACACGTTGAAGTTGTTTTTGAGAACCCATTGAAGTTCTTTTTATCGTTTTACCTAAAAAAGGCAAAAGGATTGAAACGACACAACTCTTTATACTAAGTTGAGGTCATTACCATTTAAAAACCAATGAAGACTTTTTAAGCTAAAGAAAATACTAAATTTTAAAAGAAACACTTCAAATATTTGTTCACAAAATATAAGTTACGTATGAAAAGAAAATAATAGATAAAATATTAGATAAAATACTAGTTCGGACCCTATTTAAAATAAAAAGAAATATCTAAAAGTAAACATGAGTTCTGAAATAAATTTCTGAAAATTAAATATTGAAAACATAAATGCGAAAGAAAACATAAACTGTCCCCTATGGCGAGCCACGACCACTTCTTGTCATTCGTCAGCTTGCCTTTACCTCTAGCCTAAAAAATTAAACATAGAAAAGAGCGAGTATAAATTTATACTCAATAAGGGACCTACTATTAGTCTTGCTACGTGTCTGTTAACTTCCCGTTAGAGTTCTGTAAGAAGGTACCACATAACTATTGTGCTTCCGAACGTACGCTATCCGGTGATGTAAGGACACATCTGGGCTCTCGGTGAACCCAAAGGAATCATCCTAAAGGAGAGTCGAGCTATAATTGATCTCATCGAATCACACATAAAAGCTAACCACACAATCATAAATAGGTGGTGATCCCGAGGAACACCCATATGGTACGACTCTAACAGACAAAGTTAACGAAAGACTATAGCCTATACATATAGCATATCATAAATACCATAGCTCAGTCAAACATATCTCAATCATAGCATAGCATGTCTTATTCATAATATATCTTGGTCATAGCATATCTCAGTCATACATCTCTTTGTCATACATAATAGTCACCTATGTAACCATTTATAACAGTCGTCTCAAATAGTCATATTATGCATCTTAGCTACATTAATGCATAATACGGAACATACATACAAGCTTTAATTTCGAAGGTCTAATAGGAGAGTCTCTTACCTGGAGGCTAGCTAAAATAATATAGTCATCTCCTGACAGACGATTCTCAATTGACTCAGTTTTAATTGTAAACAAAATTAAAATTAATATTTTTGTCAACCCATCAATCAAATATTTACTTAAGCATCTAAACTTACCAAAAGGCTAAGGTTGAAACCAAGAAAACCTTGAATGAAAACAACTTCACAACTACACTTTTTTTTTTCTTCAAAATGTCAATGACCTTCCAAGAAGCAAATCTAAATTAAATAAAATGCTACTTAAATTCAAAATTAAATTACTTTACAGTAATGAAGTTAATATTTGATCAGTAACCCAAAAACCCAACAAATACTTATTAAAAGTGGCTCCAAAAGTACTAAAATGCAATTTGGCGTGGGGAGAAGATTATGGCTCAACTAGGAGAAGCAATCGACTCGGGTAGGGAACTGGCTTGCACGAAAGTGCACAACTCGGGTCTTGTGAAGGATAGCTTGCACGCGAATGGGCGGAGCTCAACGGAGGAGACACGCGAACAAAGGTGAGGCACGGTGGATGGATGCGAATGCGCGAAGACCGGACGACTTGACGGAACGGCTTGGACGACTAATGGTGGCTGCACGCGACGGAGAAACTGATGGAGATAGAGACGGTCGCAGACATTGACTACAAGCAGTGAAAGTCCTTTGCGGCGACTAGTGTTCTAAGGTTTAAGAGGAGGAAGATGATGAATAGTGAATTTGAGGAGGAAGATGATGAATAGTGAATTTCTTTGACGTCACACAAAACGAGAAACCTATTTAATAATAATAATAATAACTTTCATTATTCCTTTTCCTTTTCCAATTAACCTAAATATTTTCTCTTTCCTCCGTTAATTACCTATCAAATCAACTTTCTTTTTATCTTCCCAAATCAATACTTAATAATTATATTTTTCTTCTTTTTTTTTTCCAATAAACATAATTATTATAAATCTTTCATAACCTACTTAAAACATAAATATAATTCACCAATAACCTTAAATCTCACCAAAATCATTCAATCTTTAACAAATCCAATATAACAATTCAAAAAATTCCAATCTCAATAATTAATTTAATATCCTTCCAATAAATACTTAATTCATCTTAGTTTCAACAAATTCAGACAATTTTCACACAACATCCAAAATTCAACATAATTAAACAGATCCAAGATAATTAAAATTACCTTAATTTTTTTGGAGTGTTACAAATACATCGTCAACAATAATTAAAATTACCTTAATCAGAACAAAAGAAAAAACAAAACAAAATAAACAGTTTTTTTTCTTAATGTGGGAATGTGTTTTTTCTTTGGTACACACTGTGTAAGCTTACATAGCATTGGCATCAAAATCAAATCTCACATTTCCCCTTCCAAACAGGTCATTCTTGTTAAATAAAAGGTTAGGATCTTACTTTTTTTAAAAATACTCTAAATTTGTTTTAAATAGGTTAGGATTTTTCCTTTTATTATTAAACAAATAATAATAATTAAGCATCTCCTCATGTTTGTTTAGGCCTGCACTTAGGTAAGTTTTTATTTTTTTTAATTTATTTTTATTTCAAATTATAAATGAATTTCAAATTAAGTAGAAAAAAAATGTCAAAGCTTTTCAAATTTTAATCTTGGGGATAATTTAAGTAGCACAAGTTTTGTCAAAATTTCAAATAGAAGATTAGGGGGTATAGGGGGGAGTGATAAAAGCTTTGACTTAAATTCATATTTTGATGAGTTGGCAATATTCCAATTTTATCAATTTCAAGTATCAATTCTCTCATTAAATTCATGGTAAAAAAAAATCAATTTTCATTCAAAACAATTGATCATATTCCAAATGATTTTTGACATTTTCCAAACTTCATTTTAATCAAACTTATGTCTAAATGCATAGTGCGATTGATTTGGCATAGTAACTAGAGTCAAAGTCAATAATAAATCACTTATAATTTTGGTTTCAGCTTATCGTTTTCAAGATTCATCCATCCATACATGTGCACAAATCTCGAAAAGGAGCATTTGTTGAACAAGAAATTTTGGTCAGTTAAATTGTGTCACATCACCACAGCAAAATGGTGATATTCATAATTTAATTGAATTTGTGTAGTCAAAGTTTTCTCATATTCAACCCAATTCAAGCTCCCGGTGTAAAAATTGGGCCAAACAAGGATAGTGGGAGCAAGCCAAGTTCAGCCGACAAATAGGCCCAAGTTTAAACACAACAAGCAAAATGGGCGTAGGCCCAAGCCCAAGTCCAACATTTAATGAGCCCAAGCCCAACAGTCAAATGAGCTCAAGCCCAAGCCCACCAAGCAAATGGGCCCAAGCCGACCGAAAGTCCATGGAAATTTTCTATAAATTGAGACATTTCCATTCATTTCAAGGATCTTTGGTTAAAGGAAAAATTGAAGCTCTGAAAAACTAAAGACTCAAACTTCTAAAAAACTCTCAAGACGTGCAAATTCTTATCATCCTCGAGATCAACATCTACTGAAATATTGAAGACTTGGAAGAAAACTTTTCTTGGATTTCAGAAGATCGAAGCTCAAATTTACTTGCAATTACAACTTTCTAAAGACCGAAGATCAAGAAGTTCTAAGTTTTAATTTGTATTCGAGGGCATCAAAGGAGTAAATATTAAAGATTGTATCCACTGCACAAATCAATATACAAAGTTCAATTCCATGAATTACATTTCTAAAAAAATCTTACGTGAACATTCATATATTAATAACAAATTATTTAATTAATTTTGAATGTTTAAGTGATATTGAAAGTACAAATAAAGTACACAGGCCACAATGTTACATATTAATTTTGATCTAAATTATTTAATTAATTTCAATAATCCGTCATATTATTATAAAATAAGTGAATATATATCAAAGTACAAAAAGAGAAAGTAGAAAAATGAATGTATTCTCTAGTAGAATGTAAATAGATTGTGTTGGATTGAGTCAGCTAGATTTTTTGGACCAATCTAGGTTTTGGGTTGATCAAATTAACAACCTAAATAATTCAAAGAAGATCTTCAACCCAACTCAACCCTTAAAATTTGGGTTGGGTTGAGTTGCGTCAGTTTATTTATTTATTTTTCATTTTTTGTACATGTTTTATTAACTTAAAATAGTTAAATTTGTTCACAACACGTATATTAATAACTAAAATTTCATAAAACTCAAATGTGAAATATCAAAATCCAACATATCTATTACAAACTTCATAATAATATGTACGAATTATAATATTTATAGATTTAATATATATATTTTAATAATATTAGATATTTCAAGTTGAATTAGGTCAACTTGATTTTTAAAATATAATCTGAACCCAATTCAATCCAAAAAACATAAAAAGTTTAAGACCAACCCAACCCAACCCAACCTTTACTATTTGGGTTTGGTAGTTCAAGTTGTTCGTGTCGGGTTATTTAAATACTCCTATATTCTATATTAAATTGTATTTCTCAAGGGTGCCAATGACAACTATTTATGGAGTTGACAAGTTATGTAATAGACACTATCATTCAACAATGGTCATCTTTAACCATTGTAACTCGATACATGTGTTTTGTTGATTTTCATATGACATTCTTAATCAATCAATATATAATTTAGTTAGGATTCCAGTTCTTTATTAATAGTTTAATATGCTTAATTAATACGGCATTACATGTTAAATTGCTTATATGTTTGAGACTATTGAATAATATATCGTATAAATCCGGTTTCAGTTTAGGTGATTTCACACTTTCCTTATCTATAAAAACATCTAGTTAGTTTATATTATTCAAATAAACGATCTATTTTATTTTAGCTCGAATATCTCAATTTCGACTGAAGAATTGACTTTCTGGAACCAATATTCATGCTTCCTTGTAGATCACCTAATTTTACCACTTGTATGTACTATTCAACAATAGAATTAGTTGTATTATATTTGTCAATATTATCAACTTTCACTACTACAATGTTGGTGTTTTTTTTATAGGCAAAACAATTTCAAAAAATTGTAAACTTTAGTTTCATGATTATACAATAAAACTCTAATGTCGTATATAACAATAGTGTCAAGATCTTTGAACTAGATGATTTTACAAATTAAATTTAGATAAAGAATAACATATCTTGATTCATGAATAATCTTCTTTAGGAATTGTGTTTTTTCTCACTTGCCTTCCTTTAGATCTTAATTGGGTTTCTTGATGGGAAGAATGAATGAGGCAGTGAGAGGTCGATCAATCTATAAGATTCTATTTGTAGAAACCATGGTGTTTAACTAGGCTATTATCTTTTTACCTCATGGGCCTAATAAAATAATAGGCCCGAAAGAGATGAAATAGTATATAGTGCGCATATGGGCCACATTAATAATATTATATTTAAAATAAATCTAACATTCTCCCACCTGGCATTAAAATTATTTACCATATACGTTCATAGACATAATGTGCGAAACTAGACTTCATAACAATGCATGTCAAGTAAAAAAAAACTACTAAAGAATCATGGTGGTCATACATCATTGTATTAACATACTTCCTCCCATGTATCACTAAAATAGTTCTTCTATTAACATGATTTATAATAAAGATAATCAATAATGGTCCAACAATAAGTTTCTTTATCAAAGACGATATCCTGTTTAACATAATTCATTTATGTATATACTAATCATAACAACAGAACCATAAGATAAAATCAGAAACAATAAATAAATGAGGTCAAAGTGTCAAATAACATAATCTTGATCTTGTTGGAATTTATGTCCTAAAACTCATAGTTTGTAATCATATTCTATTCAATAAAGTCATTATTGATACTATAATCTTATAACCAATAAATTGAGGCTATTATTGAGTAAACTTGAACTTTATATAGAGACATAAATGTGGATCAAGTTCGAGTAAATAGCCTAAATAGTTTATAGTATACGAATACGGTTGGAGACCTTATTGTGTGAACAATATGAATGTGGCTTGCTTTGTAGTTAGTACAAACGATGTGATCCTGAATCGTTCATGTAGAGACATGGAAGTGGGGGCATCCTATGTAAAAAGTTTACATAAGACTGGAACCATGAAATAGTCAATTTTAGGTTATAACACCGTTGACTTTAATAAAACTGACTATTTCGTTTATAGATATCCAATGTAACTTAATATTAATCTTGAGCTAACTGAACTTATGTTCACATGGAATTATCCTTAGATCTACATAAGTGAGGGCAGCTTAATGGCGTTGGCCTAATAAGCCTTCCATTTCAAGGGTAAGACCGAGTGGATAGCTAAGGACATAGAGTGCAAGACAGAATTCACTCTTACCCCCTCTAGGGATAGTAGATAGGTTGTTCCCTTAAGGACTGAATCCAAATCTTGAACAAGAGGCTCCACCCTCTAATTGGCTCGAGAGAGCTTTGATTTAAAGGTTGGACCTTAAACTAATTGTTCAATAGTGGATTAGTTGGACTTAAGGAGCAAGATATAGTCTCGGAGGTAAAACGATACTTTGACCCAGCTGAGATTACGAACAACCTGTGAAGGATTAACTTACTTATCATGATTATATCACATGGACACAAATATATCTATAGTAAGGGGAGTGCAACTACAGGACTTTAGTGGAATGACCCGTTAATTAACGAAGGTTGATTAACTCGGTCTAAAAGAGTTTAGCCAGTTAATCTTAAATCGTTGGAGCCCATGATCTATCGGTCTATTCAGTTTTCCCGCTAGCTCACAAGGAACTTATAAATTATGATGGAATAATTCAAATTGTTTTAATTAGGTTAAAAGAGAGAAACTAATGAATATATTTGATATAGTTGTTGGTTATAAGCTTCAAATAGAGTTTCATGTTTAAATGTGATTTAAATATTGAAAATATGAATATGGATTCATATTCAGAAGCTTCGAATTGATGGAAATGGTCAAAGTTGTGAAAAGTCAAAATGTTGACTTTCTCACTTTGAAAAGTCACACTTTGACCAACTTTATACTCAAATGTGATTTGAATTTTGGAGAAATGAATGTGAATTCATGCTCAAGAGGTTGAAATTATTCAAGATGGACAGTCAAAATGTTGACTTTAAACTTGAAAAAGTCATACTTTGAATTTGATTTAAATGTTAAATTACCATATTGTCCTTAGACTAATTTAAATAATAATACTTGTTGAGATTTGGCAAACTTATCACTTGCATGTGGTATACAAGTGGTTTATTGCATGCAAGACACCTACCCCACTAAGAATGCCAAGTGGTGAGATAGGCAAACTCTTAGGAAACTCTTGCATGTAGTTTGCTTGTAAGAGTTTCTTTTGAAAAGATGATAGGACTCTTGTGTTTGAGAAATGCAACAATTAATTTTTGTAATTGAGAATTACAAATTAAACCAAGAATATTTTTTTTCTCTCAACGACAAAAAAGATCTAATAGTTAGGTTCCTCCAAAAGGATATCATCTTTCTCTATTTTTCCTTCCACCATTCGAGTCCCACAATTCAGTTCCAAGTTCGGAGAATAGTGAATCAACTCTTGTGGTAGTCCCTACTTTTAACATAATCATTGAATGTCTTTGTTGGCATTCCTTTAGTTAGTAGATCTGCAATTATAAGTTTAGTGTTAATGTGTTTGATTTGACACTTTTTCTTTCTGAACTTCTTTTTTAACAACAAAGTATTTTAATTCCATAAGTTTAGCAATTTTAGAATACTTATCCGTTTTTTAGAAGAAAAATACTGTTAAATTATCACAATATATTCTCAACAACTTGGCAATACTGTCGACAATTTTAAGTTTTGAGATAAAGTTCTATAGCCATAAAACATTGATTATAGTCTCAAAGCATGCTACAAATTCAACATTCATAGTAGATGCAGTAACAATACACTACTTCGCACATTTTCATGAAATTGCTCCTTCAGCTAATAGGAACAAATAGTCAAAAGTGGAGTTTCGTGTATCCACATACTTGACAAAATTTGAATCTAAATTTGAATATCCAATCACCTCAAGATAATAAGAACTCTTATAAGTAAGCATATAATACAAGGATTATAATTAAACTTTAGAACAAAGATTATAATTAAACTTTAGAACAAGGATTATACTTAAACTTACTCCCATGAATCTTTAGGTATATACATTGATTAATGATGTTTCTTTAAAACCAAAAGATATGATGGTGTCATTGCACTTAAGATACAATTGTCTGGAAGCTTGTTTAAATCTATATATTGACCTCTTTAATTTAACATCATATGTTCGTTTCCTTCAACCATAAAACTTTCTGGTTGAATCCATGAACACTTCCTTATCTAAATTCCTATTTAGAAAGATAGTTTTCACATCCATATGATGAAGCTCTAAATCATAATGAGCTACTAAAGCCATAATAATTCTTAATGAATCCTTTTTTGAGATAGAAGAAAAGGTCGTTTTGTAGTCAGTGTCATCTTTCTGAGTATAACCTTTAGCAACAAATCTAGCCTTCTGTCGTTTGATATTGCCATTTGAGAAATGTTTGGTCTTAAAGACCCATTTACACCCAACTCATTTTCTTCCTTGCAATTCTACAAGGTCCTAGATTTTATTATCATTAATTGATTTTAACTCTTTTTTCATGGCATCTAACATTTGGCAGAATTATCTTCTTTAATGGCTTGTGAAAATAAAATTGGATCATTATTAATACTTGAGTCAAATTTTGACTCATTCAAATAAACCACATAGTCATCAGAAATAATTGATCTTCTTGGTCTTATAGATCTTCTTAACTTTATTTCTTGTGGTCCCTCAGTTACAGGTTCATTTGTTATAACATCATTATATGGTGTTTGATCATTGATTTTTTCTTCTTGTGGATTATTAATAGAGTCAACAATTACATAAACAACTTGAGCAGAAGTTATAAATGGATGAAGGAATTTTCACCCTAATATCTTGAATTTTTACTTTATGTTGTTCCAAACTTCCACTAATTATGTCATTCTCATCGAATCTTACATTTTCAATTTCAACTATTCTCATATTATGGTTAGGACAATAAAATCTATACCATTTTGATTTTTTTGGATAACCAATGAAGAAACCATTGGTTGTTCTTGAATCCAGTTTCCTTTCGTTTGGATTATAAATTTTTACTTCAGCTTGACAACTCCAAACATGCAAGTGTCTTAAACTAGATTTCCTTCCTGTCTACAGTTCAAAAGATGTCTTTGGAACTGACTTATTAGAAACCATGTTTAATAAATATTGAGCAGTTCTTAATGCTTACATCCACAAAAATACAGGTAAAAACGAATTAATTAACATACTTCTAATCATATTCATTAATGTACAATTATGTCTTTCTACAACACCATTTTGTTGTGGTATTTTTGGTATTGTGTATTGAGCACATATACCATGATTTTCTAAGAATTTAGCAAATGGGTCAACACAATGTGCTTTCTCATCATATTATCCATAAATTTTATAAAATCCTTAGCACTTTCAATATTGTATTGTAGACTTAATATTGTTTGCTACAGTCATTCGCATAAACATTAGGCTCAATCTATTTGGTCCTCCCAAGCTTTATAGAAAGATCTATCCTCATCAATACTAGCAGAAGTAAGTGCAACGGGTTTCTCACTTAAGAGTGTCAAATCAAGATCCAAAACTCCAAGATGGAATTGGATTATTTGTTCGCACCAATCAGGAAAATTGAGTCCATTACACTTAATTATAGGTATAGTATGTGAATGAATAGAAACGAGAGCATATATTACAATTACAAAATAAATATGCTTATACATTATTGCTTTGAGAAATAAACATAAAAATATACAACATAGATTCAAGTAAGATTAAATAATCATTAACTTATACATTGAAGTCTTCTTTAGAAGGCACAAACAATGTACAATATTTATACTTAACCGATGCTAGATTTAATTTCACATAATTGGTAATTTAAAAGCTTAAATTAGATAAATTAGTTATCTTTGGATATACTAACAATATCTAACCAAACACCTCAATTAACCACAATAAGATGCAAAATTATAAAACTATTAATTACCTTTGGATAAATTAAATGTTTCATAATATCATCTCATTCATTAGCGTCAACTGAACATGAGTAATTGAATCAATTTTAATTTGATGTCTAAAGGTTTACCAATTTGGCCACTTTGGTGACTAACAAACTGTTCATAACATAGGCATCATGATACAACAAATCCAACTAACCACAATAAGATTCAAAATTATAAAACTACTAATTACTTTTGAACAAATAAAATGTTTTATAATAATGAAAATCAATATATACTCATGATAAATTATTAATGTTTCATAATATCATATAATTCATTAGCATCACATAAATATGAGTAATTGAGTTAATTTGGCCACTTTGGTGACTTTATATTATAGATATCAAATAATCACAAACAAGTACATACTTTAAATTATTTTTGATTTAAATATAATACAAGGACAATTAAACATAATTTGTTGTACCAAACTTTATGGAATTTAAACATGCATAATTTATTATATTTTAAATTTAAGCAACTCAGTCCTACGTAAAATAGTAACATTAATGGAGTAATTAAGAACATAATTAAATATGAGATAACTTTAAATCCAAGAAAAATTTGAATCTTGGAAAAAACCCAAATCTTGATAGTGGGATTATCTTTGGGTAAATTATCTTTTGATAATATCTTTATCTTTTTTTCCTTTATTTTATTTTTTTTATGATAGGAAGATAAAAGATTTTCCATGATAAGTAGATAAAATATTTTTCCCTTTCATAATGAGAAAATAAAAGATTTTTCTTCAATTTCTAAAATTTATTTGTTTTTCCCAACTGAGTTTAATTTGATATTTATATAACATACTAATTTGGTGACTTTGGTGACTAACAAATTATTTCTAACATATAATTATTGAATAACATAATTTTTAAGTGATTTTAATCGAAAATTTGCAAAAATATTAATATTGCAAATAATTTTATCAAAACTCTCATTTCATCTAAACGACGTAATTTAAATCACTAGGATAATTGGATACTTTAAATCATACTTTATATTATTATCACTATATATTCTTAGAACTCAATGACAGAAATGTACAACCTATAGAACAGATCTTGTTCAAGCAAGGTCATCATGATCATTATATATCCATAACACATTAAATACAAGTGATACATAATTTATATGATCATATTCCATGTGATTTACATCACAATTTGTAGTTAGATATTGTAATAATTTCATAAAACTTCATACAATCATACATTATTCTTCAAAATTGAATTTTATAATTTAAATTCCAAAGATAAGTGGGTACTTTAAACATGATATATGCATAATATATAAAATATAATTAATACATAATCATCAATTCGAACTTAAACAAAATATATACATACTATCTATAGCAACTTTAGAAAAAATCATCAAAATCTAAATTTTAATTAAATTTTAGGATGAATTAGACTTTGATCAACATCTTAATTTTTATTACATTTTAATTTGATTAATTATAGATTACAAAATTAATTTAAAGACATCTTTAAACAAAATAATAAAATTGATAATTAATCTTTTAAATAAAACAAACAAATTGATAACTCATCGTTAGAGAAACAAATTAAATCAATGTGGCCTGCGGTGGGACATGCACACATATTTATAATTATCTTCTGCGGCCAATTTGAATTTCTTAATTCATGGTTAAAGAAGCAATTGAATCAATGTGTGACCGGTGGTTTTATATATATTCTTTCTTTCCTTCAAGCTTTCAAACTCAAAACTTAATTCAAATTAACATTGAAGCTTTCAAACTTAATTCAAATTAACAATCAATATTTAGAGAATTTTTAAGCAAATGATAATGCAACAATCTTTAATCTTTAATTTAAATCATATATAATTCAAGGATCTTTAATTCAAATAATAATTAATTAATAATCTTAATTCAAATAGATGAAAACATGCATCGAAAACATTAAAACAAATTATTAATCATTCATGTAAAATCATAAGTTTTCAATTAAGACTCTGATGCTACATTGTAAACTATACAATAAAATTCTAACATTGTATATACAATAAATGCCAAAAAATTTTAACTAGATAATTTTACAAATTAAGTTGGGACACTTGCATATATGGCAAACTTATTATAAAAATTTAGGCTCATAGCACACAATTTATATTTTTGCAAATATAGCAAAATGGAAGCCCAGCCCACATTTTAAATCTACGAAATTACAAGGCTACCCTTCATCTTCCTTCACGCATTTCTTTTTTCTTTATATTTTGTTGATACACTCAATTAGTTAAATACACTTGATGCACTAAGCATGATACACTTTATGTATTGAAACACTTGATATGATGTTGATATACTTGTTAAACTGTTGATACACTTGATATTTTGTCGATACATTCAATCAGTTAAATATACTTGATGCACTAAGCATGATTCATGCTTGTTATGGTTTGGTGATACTTTTGATAGATTTAATACACTTAATCACTTGCTAAACTTCGCTGATACATATTATTAGATTGATACACTTGATATTTTGTTGATACACTTAATTGGTTAAATACACTTAGTGCACTAAGCAT
>JBBPDI010000023.1:28251261-28262528 GCA_037974545.1 Cucumis variabilis | reverse complement strand
TCTTAGCTTTTCTGGATTTGCTTGTATTTGAAAACTTTTATTGAAAAGTAGGTAAGAAAACAAAGAAATAATGAGTACCTAAGTTTGAAAACATGGTTATCAAACATATGCTAAGCAATCAATTCAAAGTTTGCTCCTTGTTTGATGTGAATGAAAATGAGTCAGTTGGGAATCATTTCTTCTATTCAATGGGTGTGCACCCCAAATGAGCCATTGGATTGGCTTTCTAAGTATTAAAAAAGTATTTTTAGTGCAAATAAATATATTTATAAACACTTGTCAATTCAAATATATCTATAATAAAGCATTAGACGGAGAATCTATTGATGCGTTTGAGATAATGATAGGCTGGGGAATTATATTTCTATTTGTAATGGAATGATTGAATAGTTATAATGAAAATTCTTGTTCTATCATATTCTTCTGAAAGCTCTTGGATGTCTTCACTTTCTTCAGGTTTCATGGGAGCCATGATATCAAACTTGGCATTTGTCTTCAGAAACATATTTTCCAAGAAGGGCATGAAGGGGAAGTCTGTTAGTGGAATGAACTACTACGCATGTTTGTCTATATTATCCCTCTTGCTTCTTACACCGTTCGCAATTGCTGTCGAAGGACCACAAATGTGGGCTGCAGGATGGAAAGCAGCTCTCTCTAAAATTGGACCTAATTTTGTGTGGTAAGCAGATTCGACTTGTGTATCTTTGATGTTTATAGTTTGCTCCTATTTGCTAAAATTATACTCTGAAAGTTATATAAACTCACGGTCTAAGAACATCAACAAACTTCACGAATCACGGGGTTGGTAGGTTGACAGAGAGATAGTAGGGCTTGCATTTTCTTTTTCAGCTTAAAAATGTATAAATCACAGGGTTGGTAAATTTGTCTTTCAGATTATAGATAAGACTTGCATTTTCTTTTTCTTCTCAAAAAGGTCTTGAATGGGGTGTTTTATAATCTGGTTTAAACTATATGCACGCTATTCTATAGTATAAATGTTATCTTGATTCAAATTGTTGGTTTGTAATCTTCTTGTCAATTCAGTTTCTAGTTTACTCCTCTGAACCTTGAAGTGTGTGAAGCTTCGTATGAAGATATCATTTTTGTTTTGAAAGTATATTGTTTTTCTCTTCATGGTAGGTGGGTAGCAGCACAGAGTGTTTTCTATCATCTCTACAACCAAGTATCTTACATGTCGCTGGACGAAGTTTCTCCATTGACGTTCAGCATTGGCAACACGATGAAACGTATATCGATCATAGTTTCTGCAATAATCATCTTTCGCACGCCTGTCCAACCCGTCAACGCTCTTGGAGCTGCAATCGCAGTTCTTGGAACCTTCTTATATTCACAGGTAACCGACCTCATTCACAATTCAGTTATCTGCTTGGCCTAAGTTGCTTCCATCTCTGTTTCATTAATTGATAACTCAATCTTGTGAATGCAGGCAAAACAATAAGAAGAAGACTCTAGCAATTTAGATTCATCGTGTAATTAATAATTATACTGAAAAGAGTTCAGATCAAAGCATCCAGATTTTCTATATGGCAGCGAGATAGATTCTAGTTTACAAGTACAAATATCAGATTTTGATCTGATAGACCAATAGGTGGCTTCTGTGTGTAATTGTTGAGAGATGAATAAGTGATTTGATTTGCTATGACATGAGCATGGTCATACATGAATAAGATGAGTTGGGAAAAGGTAAATGTTAGAATTGTTGTGAAATTGTGGAGCACACCCCAAAGCCCGAATATGGTTATCGAGAAAGTACATCATTAAAAGTAATATATATAATAAACAATAGAAAAATATAAAAACATGAAATTTCTTAAAATTCTCCACTGGCTTTCAAACTTTTGAATTTCACCAATGTTGTGTGTTCTTACACCAAAACTTCTATTATATCCAAGGAGCAATATAGGCGGTTGATTTGAGATATATTGGACAACAAATGGGTTGATAATGTTTTGTCTGTCAATGGACACTACCCATAGTATATGTAAGAAATATGGATAACATTATACATAGGGTAACATGGTGAAGGCCACTTGTTTAAGTACACAATTTCACTTTAATGCCCTTTCGTTGGAGAGGATGCAATAGGGTCTCAGAAATGGTATTTTGGGACCAAAGATTTTTTCATTATCATCTTGAGGCTAAAACATACCTTTCTTTACATCTAGTGAACGATTTAATTAAAAACTTCATGTTGAACAAATATATTTGTTAAATCCTCAATTTGCAAATCAAGACAATTTGTTTTTCCAAGATCTTTCATCTCAAAATTTTAAAGATATTCTATTGCCTTCGAAAGTACCAATTATATTTAAATCATTAATATATATAATTATAATAGCAAACTTTGATTTCTTTATATAAATACATGAACATATTAAAATTATTTGATATCTCTTTTTCAACGGATATCCACCTAGGTGATTGTATACATTCGTTGTGATTGTTTTAATCCATATAGTAATCTTTGTAACTTTATTGAATATAATTTCCGAGAATTTGATTTATATGTTTTAAAATCCTTCTAGAATTCTCATAGAAATATCATTATCAAGAATTCCGTATAAATATGCTTTAACTACATTAATAATATGCATGCCTAGGTTTTCACTCACAATCATGTCAATTAGATATCTCAATGTTATGATATCCGCTGTGGTAGAATATGTCTATCATAACCAATATCACGTCTTTCTGAAAAACCTTGTGCAACCACTGAAGGTTCTACATAGGGGCCAATGGAGGCACATGCCCCCCCCCTCCCCCCTCAAATTATCAGTTTTTGCATTTTAATATTACTTTTGAAGTATAATTTTGCAATATATATTATGTAATTGGTCATTTTGTGAGAACCGAGTCTGAAATAAAAGGGTTATTTTTTAAAAAAAGTAAAGTAGGCATTTTGAAGATTTAGACGTTTTGAAGTTGACGTTGAAGCTAGGTGACACGATAAGGAAATACTCGTTCAAGTGATGTCGTGAGGAAGTAGACATTCTGATGTTGTAATGCGAGAAGAAGTCATGTGAGGAAAGTGTCTAATCTTGATTTGATAGCCAACTACATGTTAAGTTTAAGCTTAATCATGGTCTGATGAGTTATAAGCTGACATGTGTAAAGTGTTAAGTAGGAGCTGACAAGCTAAGAGAAACTGAAGGATGACTAATCTGGTTAAGGGATTAGTAAATAGGATGGAAGGATATGAAGTGTTATTTTGAGATTTTGCTAAGAGAAATTACCAAGTATTGACATGCTAAGGAAGCGTTAGGCGAGAAGAAGGATTCTGGAGTTAAGAGTTCAGAGGAAGGAAGGAAACTTAATATTTTGAGTGATTTTCTAAAAGAACGAATAGTGTTTTGAAAACATTCTTTCTGAGTCTTTATGTTGTTATGAAATGTTTAATGCATGTTGTAATGTTCTTAATGTTTATTTAACAGTTTGTTGATTGAAAAGGAAGTTTCTAAACTGAAGTTTTATGTAATGATTGTATGTATGTATGCAAGTAAACCATATATGGCTCAATGGTCTTTTTGTATGTAGACTTCCTATCAACAACAGATCCTGCCCAGTTCGAGTCCATATATGGCTCAATGGTCTTTTTGTTCATCTTTCTAAATATCAACCCTTTACCAAGTGTCTTTTTCAAGTATCTCAGAATTATGTTGATAGCTTCCATGAGTTTCTCATTGGGAGCCTACATAAAACGCTGATAACATTCACAACAAAGGAAATATTAGGACAAGTATGAGACAAGTAATTCAATTTACCCATGAGGCGTTGATATTGTTCTTTATCAACTGGAACTTGATCATCAGAGTTTCCTAGTTTACAGTTGAATTTAATAGGAGTTTCAGCAGAATGGCGTTCCACATACTTGTCTCGGTTAGTAGATTAAGGGTGTACTTTCTCTAAGACACAAAGATGCCTTCTTTAGATCTGGCCACCTCCATTCCAAGAAAATATTTTAGATTTTCTAAATCCTTGATTTCAAATTCATGACCCATTTTCTACTTGAGTTGACTGATTTTTGCTTGATCATCTCCAGATAAAACAATGTCATCCACACAAACTATCAGAACTACAATCTTCCCTGTCTTTGAAACTTTTGTAAATAGAGTATGGTTGGAGTGCCCCTGGCTGTACCCTTGGGACTTGACAAAGGTAGTGAATCTAACACACCTGCTGATCAAACGAGGCTTCGTATTTAGGCGGACGGGTCATGTAGACATCCTCCACTGTGTCTCCATTTAGAAATGCATTTTTAACATTCAGTTGGTATAGAGGCCAATCTTTGTTCACAACAACAGATAGCAGGACTCTAACCCTATTCATCTTAGCAATAGGAGAAAATATTTCTGAATAATCAACACCATAGGTTTGAGTATGTCACACCCCATCCCAAGCATCTGATTGCTTGGTTCGAGGTGTGGCGTGATGTCAGCTAAAGTTATTCGCCTCCGAAACAACCTTAACTACCACATGGCATAGATACATGAAACTTTCAACAACGAAAGTCTTAAAAGTCTTTTCATAAATGTATTAAACATGAAACATAATTACTTTTAACTAGACAAAGTAATACTTTGAAACAAATCTCTTTATTTTGTAATTGAAAACTAAGTTGGCCTGACAGCAGCAAGTTTAGCATACGAAGATCCACAATCTGTACCAGGAAAGAGAGAAAACGTTTTTGAAAGAGCAAGTCAAAGACTTAGTGAGCAACGGTTTTATAAAACATGTTTCTATAAACATTTTAGCATAAAATCGAAGCTTAAATACATTAATTAGTAAGCAGTCATAACATGAAACTTGAAACATTGCATAGCTTTTCGAAGACAGTCGTCCATAGCCACAGGCAGTATTTACCCCTTCGTCTGAAGATGAAACTGTCATTGAGTAGCTAACCCTCCTCCTTTAAGTCATAAAACTATACCCTTCTTGATGACTCATAAACTATAGGATCGTGAACTCTACCATCAGTATGGAGTTAACCACATGTATACAATAGGTCTCATGAAATATTCAGGCATGGAGAAAACATTTGAAAACATGAAAACATTCCCTTGAACCCGATCACGAAATCATTCCAACATGGTATAACTTGAAAACATTTCATAAACATTTAACATAAATCATAACTTGAAAAATAACTTGGAAATCATACTTGGTAAATCATTTTCATAAGTTATTGCTTGTAAAGCTTGAAATCATGTTTAATAAATAATGTTTGAAACATGATGTTACTCATCGTCACTTGAATAGAGCCTTGGTGGTGAGATTCCTCTCAAGCTTCCTTGATCTGAAAAATTCATATTTTATCCTTAATTAATTCCTTAACCAAGAAAAAATCCAAATTTCCTTTAACTTTTTCAAAAATATCAAGACAGCTCAAAACAGTAACGATGCCAAATGACATGTGGATGGGGTTGGCCGTGCGTGCATGGCCTGGGGCCTTGTTACGTGCTAACCTAGCAATGGGGTTGTCGTGCACGTCCTTATTGCCTACCCAACGTGTCCATCGCGTGCCTTATGAGTGTTGTGCTCTCCACACACTGTACGCACTAACCTCTTAACATAAGGTCATGCGCGCAGCCTGAGCGCATGCCTTGTCGCTCGGCTGTGCCATGACCTTGTCATGTGCTTGCAAACTGACCAAAATAACCTCTATAACCAAAATGCACGTCCATATTGCCTACACATGCAAGCCTTTCGACCACTATGCAAAATATTGTTTTATTTCTAGAATCATGACCCAACTTTGAAAAATCATAACTTAAAATCCATAACGCTATAGACAAAACTTCCTTCTACAAAGTTGCTCTAACTTATCTCAACTTCCTCAAATTGGCAAAGAAAATCCCAAAGAACGAGTCATGTAGCCCTCTAAAAGTGCACCTTACTCAAATTCTTCTGGAAATTGACCTCCTCGCCTAATCTTGATCCAATCGCCAACCTTCTTGAATCCACCCTCTCTCACAAACCAGACTCAAGTTCTGAACTTTTAAAAACCAATTTGAGTAATTTTGCACGAGTAAGTTGTAAGAAACTCAATGTTGAAGTTGCCTATTTACACAAGTCCTTGCATGAAATTAAGTTGACACTTAATCTTGGTTAGACTCACCTCTTAAGCTCTTATTTACACCTCATCGACTCTCCCACGTTCTCTTTGGTCAAAAAATGCATGTTAATATGATTAGCACACCTAGGTTAACTTCTAACCGAATGCCCTAATCATGTCACATTGTTGTCTTAAACACATGGCTAACCTCCATGACCATCTCACATAGCCTACTCTCCCAACACCTAGCTTTAGCCGCCTAGCTAACCTTCTTCGTGTAGCCAAGTCTTTCTCGCATGACTAACCCCTCAACGCATAAGCTTGGCCACCTAGGGTCCGTTTGGATTGAATTAAGAAAAAAATATTTTTTAAGAAATTCATTTTTGTTTAAACTCTTTTTCCTAAAAATTGTTTAAAAAATACACATAAAAATCTATTTTGAGTAACTTTCAAGCGCTCTAATTTTTTTAAAATAACTTATTTTCTAAATTAAACACTTGAAAATGCATTCCAAACACACCACTAGCTTCCTCGCGTGCACCCTTCCTCGCCTAGTCGATTAGTGGTTTTACTGGTTTAGGTATTCCTACATGTTAAAAGAAAATGAATTCCAACACATAACAAGTTTTACATATCTTCTATTTTCTTAACTACTTTGTCTTCGTAAAAACACCTATAAATATAAAGGTGTATTCCTAATAAATTAGTTTTTACACATTCATAGTTTTACATATACAAGAGAAAGAAGAGATAAAAGAGAGGTCCTTGTGTACTCATCTTAGAAAATAAAAGAAAGATCCTTCCCCATGGACTTAGACTTCAATTGGCCGAACCACGTAAGAACAGTGCATCATCTCTTCTCATCTCCATCATCTTCATAGTGGTATGTACATTTTCTACTCAAAATCGCTATAAAGAAACATTAGGGTTTGTCAATAAGAAAGAAAAAAACAGAGAACGAAGAAGAGGAAGAAAAAAGAAAAGGGTAAAGTAATTCTTTTATCTCTCCATTTCCTTTTCCCTACTTTCTTTTCTCACTAACGTGTAGGACAAAGCAATCTTACCTCCATACACGTGTAAGGCCATTCTACAAAGACTTGGCACTTTCTCCTCCTAACATTTCATAGCAACTTGCACTAAATAGAGGCCCAAAACCAAAATATATATTTTTAGGCCCAACACTACAGATAAAAAAAATTCCCCTCTTAGCTTTGTTATTATTAGCAAAAGAAAATTTAATTTTCCCATCTTAATTTCCTCTCCTCCTTCCTTATTTTTTTCATTTTTGTATTGTAGCTTAAAAAAAACATATATTTATGTGATAGTACCACCATTTCTCTAACTTCTTCTCAATTCTCATAAATCTATTTAGCTCTTTTACATACACCTTTCTAATAATCAAGACAATCAAACTTTGGGATACATATATATGTTAGCCAATTAAATATATTGTTGAACTTTCTCTCCTACAGGGAGAAAACAACAAACATCATGAAAGTTGAGGAAAAGATGTCGGCGGACAAAAAAAAACAAAACCTAACCTCAGGAAACGTCATCGACGGCGGGCGAGGAGTTCCAAGAACGGATGGTGGGCGACGATTGTTGGTGACAAACAACACTTGTAGATGGTCAATGGCATTGGGAGAGGTTGAAGGTGGATGTTAGAATCTGATGGTTTGGTTGGCGACGTAAGGTTTGGAGAGGTTGAAACTTTGAGAAAGGGCATGAGCTTTAGAGATTTTGGAGAAATCGAAGCATATTTTATTAAATTTTATTTTAATATATTATTTAATTTTTTTACCTTTTATGACAACAAATAATTGTCACGAAAAAGTAGAATCCGAAAACAACATTTTTCCCACCAAAAACGTGAATTTTGACATTTATGACATTTTTTTCTTCTCTACTTTCAATTTGGGTTGTAATGAAGGTTCCTAGAATGTCATTTTTCTTGTAGTGTTCTCTTTTATGTCAAACCTTAGTCCCCCAACAAATGTTGTTCGTTCTACAATAGGTTTATTCTAGCTCTCAAACGATTAAATTCTTCAATATATTCAACCATGGATCGACCCCCTTATCGGCAAGCTTGGTATTGATTGTAAAGGGTTTGTTCGTAGTTGGGAGGAAGGAACCTTGCCTTCACTAAACTCTTTATTTTTTTCCCAAGAAAGAATAGGCCTCTTGCCATTTCTTCTTCTATAACTTCAACTTGCTCCTACAATACTGAAGCTTCATCTTTTAACTTCAAAGCAACCAAGTGAACTGTCTTCCTCTCGAGTGTATTCATGTAATTGAAAAAATTCTCTACATTTTAAGAAAATTTAGAGAAGTTTCAATATTCCTCTAGCCATTATAACTGGGAAAATCGATCTTTATCTTGTACTTGGTTGGTTTTTTTCTTCTATCATCATAATGGGGCCGAAATCTTCTTTCTTAGTCATCAATCAATCTTTCTTGATGTTCATCATCCGTAGTACTCCAATCTTTGATGTTCATCATCCGTAGAACTCCAATCTTTGAAATCTTGGGGGAGGTTATTAATAATCATGATTGGGTCTTCTACGTTCTTAAGCTACATACCTCCTTTCTTGATGAATTTCTTCCAATCTTTGATGTCCAACTCCACGAATGCTACGTTGCCTCCATTGTTGAAAAAATTTAGGTCATTCTTCACGCACTACTTAAGGAGGAGCCATTGCTTCCAATCTTTGAAGAACTTCTTGAAAGGCTGCCTCAATTCTCTCCACTGAAGCCCACACACAATCGACACAAGGTGGTTCTTGGAAAGTGGCCAGAGTTTAAATTTGGCTCTTGGTTTTGAGCAGGTTGCTTGGCTGCCGCCAAATGGTTAGCATGTTGGACAACCATAGGTCTCGAGAGCTTTTCATGCTTTGATACTCTTGGTGTAAACTATCAAAGAGTTTTTGAATGAATGAATTCTACCACTCGATGAAAGGTGAGAGCTTTATTTATAGGGAAGCTTTAATACAAAGTTAGTTATCAAGTAACTAACTAAAAACAATTTATTTAACCATCTAACAACTTTAGCTAAAAACAAATAACTTAGTAGTTTACATTACATCATTACTTCTTCAATTACTTACTCAATTGACATCGAAATTTCAAATCCCATCTTATTGGAAAAGGCCACAAGTTGAATTCAAAAATAGCTCTAAACAACCTTAAAAACTAAGATTGACTTTCAATTTAATTCATAGTTACTCCTTAAAACAAAGCTTTAGGGGGTGCTTGGGACACAAGGAGTGAATTATTATAGTCTTAGGTTATTAATAGTTTGATTAGAATAGTTTGTGTTTGGGGTGTAGATTATTATTGTTTGGGTTATAATAGTATGCATTTGGTGAGTTGACTATTTTAGTTTGATAAGAAAATAGTAAAAATTGTAGCAAAAAGTAAGAAAAACGAATGTCAAATGCTAAAAACTTTAGCAAATAGTAAATATTATACCCAATTGAAAGTTTTAAAATAGTGTTTGCTGTAGCTAATTGGAAATTTGTAAATAATACTAGATAACTAAAAACATGTTTTGCAAGTGAGAACCTTGTTAATGTTAATATTTTTTTTTATAAAATCAATAAATAGTATGTAGTGGTATATTTAAAGAATAACAATATTAAAGACATATAATAAAGCTTAAATGAGTACTTCTTTATATATAGTGTTTTTTTTGTTACATTTCCAACATTTAAATTTTTATAATATTTTCATTTCTTTATAATATTATTGAACTTTTTGATCAAGTCACTAATTTGAATTTTTGTTACCTGAAAAAGAAAACATATTACATTTTGTATATTAAAAAAAATGTATAAATATAAATTTAAGTAATAAATATGAGAATCTTAATAAATAACATTATTAACAATTAGATTAGAATTAAGAAGTAATAAACAATTAAATTTAATAACTACGTATGATTACCTCTTCATCTATGACATAAGTTTCAATACTTCTAACTTTTCTCCATTTTTAGTTTTACTAGTCTTTTTCACATACGTTGTACATGGATGTATGTTATCTTTTAAAATATAAAATTAATAATATAAGCGTTATAGTAGTATTTGACTAATAATTATATTTCATATTTACCTAATTTAGAGTTACATCTCATCATTTTTTACTTCTATTTAGAATTAATATTTCATTGTTAATTATAATTAATGATAGAGATGTTTCAAAATTAATTTTTATAAAATAGTAGATACAAACTTTTATTTTTTTAGTTAGTCTCTTTATTTCCAAGTTTAGTTATGTATCAAAGTGTGATCATATTTTTTTAAAAAAAAAATATTATATCTCTAAATTATAGAATATTTTAAAATTAAATTATATTATTGGATTATTGAATGAAGTAGAAGTTATAAAAAAATAGATTTAAGTGATATATAGAAACATGATAACAATGACTATCGGATAATTGAGGTAGAAATTAAATAGGTTTTTATAAAATGTTAAATATTGTCTTTTATAAAATGTTTTTAGAAATTAAATATCCGTGTATATAAAATGTTAGGTTTTATAAAATTAAATAATTAATTTATTGTCTTTTACTATTTTAGAATTTGAATTTTTGTAACAAATATTCATAAGCCGTCCATAGTTGATACGGAAGGTCATATAATATATACTTTTAAGCTAAGAATTTGAAAATGTGTAACTAAAATCATTGGTTTGAATTTAGTTTCACTATATTTCAGTTTCCAACTCTTTTTTTGTGCTTATGTCTAAATATTAAGTCTTTATCATTAATACTAATTTTTAAATTTATGAACACACTCTCCAAAAAAATGTTAGAAATTTTAGAGTATTGATCTAGAAAAGTATAACAAAAAAATATACTAATTTAATATAGAAGACATAATGAAAAATAAGATCTTATATCATTTTAGCTAGAAAAATAAAAGGAAGATATAATAGAAAAGAATACCGAAGAAAATTTTTTATTCTACTCATCTACATAACTAAAAAAATAACAAAAAGAAAAATAGTTCCAAAGAAATAGAAAAGAAGATAATATTTACAAATAAATTAAAAAAATATTTGTACAGATCTATGATACCAAAGAAATAAATCTTGTCATCTTGCATTTTTCTCTCCTCCTAATTGATGATGTGATTTTTTAGATTCACTATCTATCTTTATCTTCTCATCTTTCTTGTCTCTTTGCACTTTT
>JBBPDI010000023.1:28104143-28124914 GCA_037974545.1 Cucumis variabilis | reverse complement strand
TTGATTCGTTGAGAACAAGTTCTCGAGAGGACATCAAATATATAACAAATATGTAAGCTAACTCTGTTTATGTTTTTGTTTTTTTTTTTATCGCTAACAAAATTAGTTCATTTTGATTTATACTATACTTTGGAAAATGTAGGGCATTGACGATTTTTCAATCTCAAAAGAATTTGAAAAAAAAATAGAAATACATTTTGGAAAGCGGTAAAGGTAAATATATTTATAAATAGCTTACAATTTCATTTAGCACATAATATAATATGCATTATTATTTGGTTTTGTGTTGTAGTGTCCTCTACAAGTAGGTACTGTTGAATGTGGATATTATGTTATGAGATACATGCGCGAAATCGTGACTAAAGACACAAGTATTATTACTGATTCGGTATGTTTTTAAACTACTTACCTTACATAACGTCATAAATAGTATAATATGACTAATTTGTATTTTTAACAAAGTGTCGACTCGACTTTTTATGTTTTATAGATTGATACGAGAAGTTCATACTCACAGCTTGAATTGGATGAAGTACGAGCAGAATGGGCTGAATTTTTAGCTTGGTACATATTATAGACACACTTAGATATGATTTTGTTAATTTTGTAAATGGCTAACATATGGGAATGCCCATAACTCTTTTTGTGTAAAATTTTTTGTTCATAGCCATTATGCTTACATATAGGAAATAAATGTAAGAAAATAGACTTATGTTTTGGTATACCATGCATGTTATGGTTATATAAAATAACTATTATTGTTGTTGGTTTGAAATAAGCCACATATAGAAAATTTTAGTTGCCTACATTTGATTCAAATTACGTAATTGTTGATGACATTGCTGATATTAATGAAATTATTGATGGTTTACTTATTATACTAAATTAAGTCATTTTTTGTTGTGTAACTACTGGTTGGAGAGTTTATTTTATTGATAAATATGTTTTATTGAAGAATATACGTAATGCAGGAAACAAAAAATGAAAAAATTTGTGTATTAAATATATTAATAAATGGTATACATGACGTTAAATACATGTCAAGTATACTATCTTATTTGAATCAAATATACAATTTTACTTGATAGTTTTGTAATGTCAAGTATATTATCTTACTTGACGTTAATACAATGTCAAGTAAATGTATACTTGACGGTTTTTTAATGTTATGTATACTTGACGGTTTTTAAGTGTCAAGTAAAAGTATACTTGACGATTTTTAAGTGTCAAGTAAAAGTATACTTGACAGTTTTTTAGTGTCAAGTAAATGTATACTTGACGGTTTTTAAGTGTCAAGTAAATGTATACTTGACGGTTTTTAAGTGTCAAGTAAAAGTATACTTAACGGATTTTTAGTGTCAAGTAAATGTACACTTGACAATTTTTTAGTGTCAAGTAATGTGACTATACTTGACAGTCGATTACTTGACGCTTTTAAAAACGTCAAGTATACGTTTACTTGACACTGTATTAATGTCAAGCAAACCAATTTCTGTAGTAGTGAATCATCTCCTAGATCGTTGTTTGTGGGTTTTTGTGTTGTGTATGGTATGAGTTCAACACACAACGATGCAATAGTGACTTATGCAATGACTACTCCATTCTTTGGTGAATTTATTTACAAATATGCTCTATATTCATAGATCTATCATTAAAACTTTAAGTATGTGACTAACCTTAACGATGAACAAGCAAAATGCACTAAAAATATAGCAGTTATGCTTACTCATATCTGTTACTTATAACTTCTAATGATGTGTCAATTTGTATATAAGTTTTCATTTATCTTGCTCCAGTGCAAGCATTAATAAAAGTTTCTTTAGGAAGCTAGGGTCAAACTGAGCGACTTAATGGTTATCAAAATCAATAGAGTATTTTGTCTTTTACGATGAGACCATATAGTATATTAATATTCACAATATGCGGTTAACTAAACTAATTAACCACACCTAATATAGTTATGTGGAAGACGACAATGAATGATACGAAAGGTGGGTGAGTGTAGATGCATTTGAACTAATAATCATTTAGAACATTTACTTGAGAATTAAATGAAGGAATATCCTCGTATGCAAGGTAGCTGATTGACCAAACGTGTGAGCATGGTAAAAAATACGAGTGAGCTAGATCTAAGTGAAAGCATACATTGTCAATAAAGTAATAATCTAAGAGTCTTTTGAGTATCGAACCTGCAGGATTAATTGTAGTTTAATTTTTTTATGGATGTGACTTAATGAAACTGAAGGTAACTAAAGTAAATTTGTAAATAGACTGGAATACAAATTAAAACAGTTAGCAATGATGATCAAACATAGGCTAACAATGATTCAACCTTTCGAGCTCTATAGCTAAAGTGATGCTAGCAAGCACAAAAAGACAGTGAAGTATACATGGACAAAAAATTTATACCTATTCGATCTTGTATCAAGTTTTTTTAGAAGTTCTAAGCAAATACTATATGAGTAGCCAAATCTTAGATTAATTAAAGCTTACTTTCTTTACCTATAGCACCCCTTATTCCTAAGATGACATGAATTTTCCAATTCCTAAGCTTTAAGTACCATACCCTTTTGTGAATTCTGTTTATACCCTACCATTCTCGGCACTAGAGTTCCACTAGTTTGCTAAATTAATTGATCAAGTCAACTTACCAAATATTTCATTAAAATCAACAAAGAAAATGGAAAGACAACATAGTGATACGAGCATAGCAATACTTAAGCCATACAAACCTTATGGCATTCACATTGTCGAACCCTTAAAAAATTTAGCTCACGCTCTTTGATAAAATAAATTTCTTTATTAGATAAAAAACTATTGCTACAATAAAGTTCCAAGAAAATATATAAATAAAAGAAATGCTAGAAATGAAAATACAACTATAAGGAGCTTGGGTTTTCTCCTTAATTCCCAAGGATAATTTTCCCTTTCCAAGGTGGAAATCGTATCTCGACAATCACTTCCGTGAAAAGAGAGATATTAGAGCCCAAAACACCTTAGAAGAATTTTCACCTACAAGATTCTGTCTTGAGAAGTGTGAAGAACTCAAGGTGGCTGCTGGAAATTTGACAAAAAAAATGATGGATAAAGTGGGTTTGGGATGGAAAGTTGATTGATGAAAAATGAATGGTTTTCTCATCCTTTATAGATCAAAAGTGGTTGGGGAGACATAAAATCATAGTTGGTTGTTCTCCCTTCATTTTAGGTGTAGAATGACAAGCTTGATCGAGAACATAGCAACCAAAATTCACTACAAGAAAGCGGAGGAATACTGATGCCACGACACATCGGTGAAACAGCAACGTGCGATAGCTAAAGTAATCTCGACGTCGAATTCTCCGTCAGCAAGAACGTCAAGAGTACTGTGTTGGGGCCACTTTCTTTGATTCCTCAAAGGGACGACGTCGGCATAGACTTAACCCCAACACAGCTCATGCCAACGCGTATTAAATGTCGGCAGTGGAATACATTTAACATCATCTACGTTCGTCGAGGGAAGGTAAATCCTGACGTCATCAACGTGTGTCAGGGAAACATTCATCCTGACACCATCTACATATGTTAGGGGAAACTCGTGTCTTGATGTATAATATACGTCAGTATAAATTTATAATTTTATTATTTATTGTATTTATTTTATTGGTCCTTTTGTAATATAATTTTTCTTTGTTATCGTAAGGTGTTGTTTTTAGTTCCTCTTCGGAAGGCAAGAAACAAAATTTGCAACAAATTATTAAAATTAAAAAATTGTAATTTATAAAACAAAATACGAAATCTGTATAACAAAAATTACAATTAAGTTGCAAGTCCTTTAATAATTGTTTTCCTATTGACTCTTTTTCTCCGAGTGTATTATCACCATTATACCCAAGATCCTTGAAACTACAATAGTTAAACATATCTATGAAATTAATTATAAGGAGTACGGCTTGTCCAGTCCGCCAAACTTTTCACCAAAAATTCAGATCTCATTGAAATCTCATCTGACAATCCACAGTAACTTCAGGTAGTTATGCAAGCATTTAAGAAGCTCCCATGATTCGATCCTCTTGTCTTAGTTCAAGTTACCATAGAAACCAGTAAATCTCTAGTGCTAATATGTATATTATTAATCACCACATCAATATCACCCATTGTGAAAGAGTACTTTCATCCAACTTCCAAAACGCATAAGTCCCCCACTATTACCTCTTCTCAAAACACAGAAACAACACTCGAACTTTAACTCTCTCTTAAGGTTATCAACAAAGGATCTCTTGAATCTAATTTCAACTAAAAATACTAAAGAGGGAATACGCCTTCTAACATCAAGGAAATGATCGCAGGCTGTTTAGGAATTCCCTATTTCCCAAATGTTTCATCATAGGGCTTTCATCACGTCTGACGAGGTTGAGCTCCAACCTCTGTCAATATCCCTTCGTAACAAATTCATGTAAACATTACTTTTGTATCTTGAGTTTCTGTTAAAACGTCCCCTTTGTATTTTGTTCTATTTTGATGAGAAAATGGATTAACAGTGGGATTAAAACCCAAATTATTATTGTAATTCACCTAGAAGGAGTGATGGAGAGACCTTAACGCCTAGATAGAATGTCTAGATAGAACACATGTTTTCTTGACTTGTATCTCACGTCATAGGTTGGTATCTTTCCTGATCATAATGCCTTCTCTAATTAGCTCGCTTAATGGTTAAGTCGCCTAATGAATGCCAACTGATCAAAATGCCAAATGATCAACTCGCCAACTGGTTAAAACGCCTAGTGATCACTTTGAATGTCGCCTAGTCAAAATGTCTACTGCAAAACAGAAATAAGTTAAAGAAAGGACTGAGTCGTAGATCTCGCTTTCTTTAAGACGTTTTGTGGCTGTACTCTTTTTGTAAAAATAGATTTGTGTTGTCCGTCGTCCCAAGGATAAAACAGTCGTGTTCTCCAATTAGTTTTACACTAAAACTAATCATAATTTCAACACTCAAATACTCGAAATACTAAAGACAAGAGAACTTGAAAGAAAGAAATTGTTTATTGTTTTTCTGTGCAATGCGAAGAGAAATATGAGACCCATATAACTGAGTGGGGAGGGAGGGAGGTTCAAGAATGACTCGATTTTACTCCCTTAACATCTATATGTTATGCAGAATGACAGTGCCTACTATAAAAATTATGTGAGCACAAGCCACAGAAGTCGATCAAGGCTGCAACATTAGATGTCCTTCGCTACCTGAGGGAAAGAAATTAAATAAACATTTCAAAGGTTAGATGAAAATGCCTAGTGAGTGGGATCTTTTAACAATCACCTTAAACAAGTTAATATTTTCATAATGCCATAAAATTGACTATGAGAAATAGGCGTTTTAATAAAGTAACTTAATATCTTATGGCTTATCATAACGTATGCCTCTTGCATATTGGATAGTTAGTTTACAAACTTATTCTGCCTATTCATTCACATTCTTGTACCCTTTTCTCGACTCAAGCGTTTACCACACTTTTTTGCCAAGTTGCGACTATGTGAAGTAGACTCAGCGCATATAACAAGTTCCATCAATTTCTTTATGCATTATGCATAAGGGCATCTCATATAAGATCACACAGAAAGTATAAGGCATCATATTCAAGATCACACATAATGAATATAACATTCTATTCCAGATCATACAACACGAATAGATCATCTTACTCAAATTACACAGCAAAAGTAAAACAACTTATCATCGAGGAATAAGGTCAACCTTTTTTGAAATGTGACGTTAAATCTCAAGATTTTAAACATAAAGCAACATAGTATTTAGAGAGTACATAATCACAACATTTCTTCTACTCGTAGTCATTCACGAAATACTTCTTTTCCATTGGTAAAAATCACTTACGTTGGTGAGTGGAAAGTATGTTGAAAATCATATGGTTCACAGATTTGAAAAAAAGACAGTAAATTATTTAAATAAGATTTTGGAAACTCTTTTCTTTACTTGGAAACTTATAGTAAGACAACCACTTACTATTACGGTTGACAAGTTTCCTAATTTAGCTTCCTAGGCTAAAGTCTCCTTGCTCGTTTTTGAATCTTGGTCGAAATCGACTCCTTCCTCGTCTCGAACCCTTGACACTTTCCAATTCTCTCTTAGCAAAATCAGGGTAGAAGTAATCTTAAATGGTCCGAACTCTTCTATTTATAGACCTTTCTGACGAGTTTTTCCATACCAAAATGATTTCCTAACCGACAGCAAAAAATGGCCCAATCCTAAAATGCCATGTGCCTCTGCCAACTCTTATCCTAAATTCAGATTGGGTGGTTGAGTCCCATCAGTCACCGCTTTATTGATATCTGTATCACATTAATGTCTCTAAGTGAAGTAGGCTAACTTATCCATTTGATCATCGTGCACCCTTTCGGTGTAAGGATCCTTATCGCATAACTCATTTGTAAACTTGTGTTTTACTAACAGGAGTCTCTTCACGCATTGTTCGTATCGCAAGACCTTCATCGCGTTGGTGATATGAAAAATTGATGTGAAAAATTGGAGGTACTTGGCTTTCATCTGTTCTTCCAAGTGGCCTCCTCAACTCCATTATTGTTCCACAAAATCTTGACCATGGGAATCACCTTCGTTCTTAACACTTGTTCTTTTATGTCTAAGACACGTAGGGGTTTTTCTTCATATGTTAAGTTTTCTTGTACTTTTAAAGGCTGGTCTTGGTGGATGTGCGAGGAATCTGGCACGTAATTCCTCAACATGGAAACATGGCAGATACAATGGATTCTAAACAATTTTTAAGGTAACCTTAACTCATAGGCCACTAGTCCAACACGTTCTAGAATCTCATATTGCCCAATGTATTGTGGATTTAGCTTTTCCTTCTTCCTGAATCTGATTACTCCTTTCCATGGTGATAGTTTTAGAAAGGCCTTGTCTCCCACTTCAAATTTTAGTGCTTTGCGACAATTGTTTGCGTAAATCTTTTGCCTATTGCGAGCAGTGTTAAAATTTTCCCTATTTATTTTGATGTTTTCTGTCATCGCTTAGACTAACTCTGGTTCATATGACTTCCTCTCAACAACTTGGGGTTCTGCAACTTTTTCCATATAACGCCTCGAAGGAGGCCATTCAAATGTTGGAATGGTAACTGTTATTGTAGGTAAATTCAATCAAGGATAGCCACTCATCCCAAATTCCCTTGAATTGTAGGATGCAGGCTCTCAACATATCTTCCAACATTTGAATGGTCCTCTCATATTGGCCATCCATTTGTTGGTGAAACATGGTGTTGAAGTATAAGTTTGTATCCAATGCATCTTGTAATTTTGGCCAAATCCTGGAGGTAGATCTTAGATCTCGATCTGAAACGATAAACACTCAGGTCCCAAACTAGTTTACAATTTTTTCGATGTATAACTTAGCCAATTTGTCTAATGAAAATGATTGCTTGATAGGGATGAATCGTGTTATCTTCGTGACTTTGTCCACAACTACCCAGATCCCGTTGCAGCCATTCGACGTTCTGGACAATCCTAACAAGAAATCCATGGTTATGTGTTCCCACTTTCATTCAGGACTTGGCAAGAGACACATTAACCCACTAACCCTTTGTCGTTGAGGCTTAACTTATTGACAAATTAAACAATTAACTCCAAACTCGATTATCTCTCTTTTCATGCCAACCACCAATAATGGGCTTTTAAAGTATGGTATATTTTAGTGCTCCAGGGGTGCACTGTGTATGTCAAACTATAGGCCTCCTCTAGAATATTGTCCCTTAGAGCCTTGTTTTGTGGGACACAGTCTTTTGTCTTTTAACAATGCAGCATCGTCTCTAAATGCGTAATCTGATCGATTTTTTCATCTTATCTCTTCGCCAACATCCTCAGTTTTGGGTCTTCAGGTTGTGATCTAATAATTTCCTCCTTAAGCGTGGGCTTCACCTAAAAACCTGCCATTAGGTTCTCATATGCCTCTGTATTTAGGATTGCTTTAAAGTTCCTTAATTAGTAAAGTCATTCTCCCTCTGTTCCTTGGGTTGGGGCTCTTCCTGCTCAACACGTCAACTACTACATTGACTTTCCTAGGGTGGTACCCAATAGTGTAGTCATAATCTATAATGAGCTCTATCCAACGTCTCTGTGTTAGGTTTAATTCCTTTTGGTCAAATAGCGTAAAGATGCTACATTTCTCCCTCATCAAGTAGTGTCACCAAAGTTTCAATGCATAGACAATGGTCACCAATTTCAAGTCGTGTGTTGGGTAGTTGTGCTTGTGTGGTTTTGTTGTCGGGATGCGTAGGCTATTATTTTACCTTCTTTCTTCAAAACTCATCCTAAACCTGGGTGAGATGCATCACAAAAGACTTCGTATTCTTTATCGGGCGTAGGTAATGCTAACACGGATGCAGTACTAAGCCTATGTATTAACTCCTGGAAACTCCTCTAGCACTCATGCGACCATTCAAATTTCGTTGCTTTCTTGGTGAGTGTCATCAAAGAAAGGGCCAATTTCGAGAATCCTACCATGAATCGCCTATAGAAACCTGCCATACCAAGGAAGCTTCTAACTTTGAGAATAGTTTTAGGGCATTCCCAAGTCTCAATTGCTTCAATCTTTTGCGAGTCCACCTTTAATCGATTTAAAGATATAATATGTCCAAGTTACACTACTTGATTCAGCCAAAACTCACATTTACTAAACTTCATGAATAACTTTTTCTCTTGCAGGATCTGCACAATTCCTAAGTGTTCTGCATGCCTTTGCACGTTTGGAGAGAACCAATATGTCATCAATGAACATGATGACAAATTGGTCCAAGTAATGATGAAACACTCGGTTTATTAGATCTATAAAAGCAATTAGGGCGTTAGTTAATCCGAAAGGCATTAACAAGAACACATAATGCCTATAATGCGTTATAAATGTTGTCTTAGGCACATCGGACTCCTTAATCCTTAGTTGGTGGTAACCTAAATGCAAATCGATCTTGGAGAATACTAAAGCTCCCTTTAATTGATCAAAGAGATCGTCTATTTGCGGTAATGGATACTTATTCTTGACCGTCACTTTGTTTAATTGGCGGTAGTCAATGCACAACCCTATGGATCCATCTTTCTTTTCATAAATAGGACAGGGGCTCCCCAGTGGAGAGGTATTGGTTGTGTTGTTGAGACTCCATTGTATTGGATGGGTAGTTTGTTATTATAAACTATGTGATAAGTTATGGGTCATGATCACTGTATGTGAATTACTCACTATGTACCTCTTCATCGCATAACCACTAAGTCCTCGTTGAGTATAAATTTTTCTATTGCTTCCCCAAGAGCAAGCGAAATAGTAGGTTTACCTGGATGGTCTAGGGTCGAACACAAGGAATTGATTCAAGACATTAGTTCTAGGCATTACTCTAGCATCTAGGCGGTATAAAAGAATTAATTAAATAAAGTAATAAAGAATCAGAACCATGAATAAAAACTACTGGTGCAAGCCGAGAGAATGTGTAAAGGGAAGTAAATGGATGTAAAGTGGACTTACGAACTAACTTGTATACGAGAAAAATGTGAAGGAAGGTCTACGCATTATTAGGCAATTAAGCAATGTGAGAGCCTCGATGTGATATAACGTGCATAATTAGTCCATGATTAAGGTGAACTTCTCTTGAAGTGTTTAGACGTCACACTTGCTCATCTTTTGGGATGCAAATGATTGTGCTTGATTAGGAGAGATATATCTAGGAAACTTCACTTATAAAACTTATAGAACTTCTCGTTTAAGGACAGAAACCTCTCAGTACCTAATGTCTGCACTTGTTCGCCTTTTGGGATACAAATGTTGGAAGTTGTCTTGTCAAGGTGGAGTTTGTTGCCAAACTCCTCCTTGCACGCGTTAGCCTTATCCTTGCTACTTACCCTCTCGGGTAGTTGGTGATTGACACTAGCCAACTAATTAATATAGCTCAACTAATGCGACAAGACTTATAATCTAAAATCTTTATCAAGAACTTATCACAAATCTAACTACTAATAACACATTGACAAGTGAGAAGTCAAGAAATGATGGATTGAAAAGGTATAAACATGCAATATATATAAATAATGTAGGCCTTTGGCCATTGTACAATATGAACAACATATATTACAAAGAAGTACAAAAATGAAAAGAAAGAAGAGTGAAAAAATATTACAAGTTAGAAGAGGCAACGGAAGTATGGATTCTTCCCTACTCAGATGTTGAGCTTTAGCTTTTACAACTAATCAGAGAAGAAGAAGAAAACTATACAGACAGTGGAAAGGCTATTCCTTTTTGCCACCTTCTCTCTCTAGGAATTGATCATCTCAAGTCATTATCCCCTACAAGTGTCCATTGGCCCTATGCAGGCCTCTTTTGAGTCCATTTAGACCTCCTCATCTTGATGGAGATTTAGTCTTTTTATAGGCAACTTTTGGCGAAAAACCTCTTTTCTTCTAAAATTGTTAACTCCGATTACAGTCTTGTGAAGTCACATCAACTTCAACTATCATTTTGGAAATACATCCAAGTATTTGCAAACTATAAGTATCTTGCTTGTATCATCTCGCAATGTTCGTGTATCCACTATACGTGCCAAATAAGCGGCACGGCCTTTCTTCGTAAACTTCCTCGCCTTAATCACGGATATGATCCTCCCTAAATTTACTCTCTTATCGCCTTCAAATTTTTTTAGGGTCTCACAGCACTACCTTCTTATTAGAGCAGTCCAATATTTCATGAAACTTAATTGAGAAAATTTATTCCCAATATGACTTCCAATTCATCAAGCTCAAATAGACATAAATAGACTTTCATCTTGACACTTCCAACATATACTTTGCAATCTCTGCACACTTGTTCTACTAAGAACACCTTACCGAAAGGGATGCTAATTAATCAGCAACCCATTTTCTAAAGGTTCTATTTGGTGGTTTAAGTTTTTAGAGTGCGACATATAAATAAAAGAATGTGTGGTCCCAAAGTCAAACCAACACAGAAGTTGGAGAATTAAAAATCATTGGTGAACCTGTGATAACGTGAGGGTTGTCCCTGGCCTTACTCTGGTCATAGCACAAACTTTTCCTTGCAACTTGGGCCTTTTAGGTTCTCTAACTCCACTAGGTCCAGCCTCAATTTTGTCTTGTCGGTAGGGCTAATTGATCGGTTATGACACAGTTCATGGGTTACCTTGCATTCCCACATTTGGGCTGTTCTTGGTAAAATACCCTGGTTGCCTACATCTAAAATAGCTCCTTGGAAAACCACATCTTTCTTCAAATTTTGAATTATGCCCTTCTATCGGCCTTCGCTAAGGCTCATTCTCCATCCATATTGAGATACCCCATTTTCCTTGGTCTCATTATTGCCTTTAGAATCCTTCTTCTGGTTCCTGCAAAGGTTGTTGCCTCTAATGCTTTCGATCTCTTGATGTTAAAACTTTTGTCTATCTTCTGAGAGAGGTGACCCACCATCCCTTACTCAGCCCTTCTTTCCACCAAACCGTGTGGGTTACGAGATACATTATCCAATGCTTGCACTCCATTGGCACTCTCGGTAGCTAGAACATCCATTTCACTTGCATCACTCATCTTGACCTTTCTCGTGATGCCACAGTTCCTATATCGCATCAATATGTTAAACTCTCATGCCATTACTCTACATGACGCAACATGCATGACTCTATACTTGAAACTGTTCCCAAGAACTTATGGACTGATACCACCTGCCACGTCACACCCAAAAATGTCAAACCATGCAACCAAATGGAGGGCACGTCACCTAAGTAATTAATGCATATCTCTTGAGCGAGATGATGTGCCAAACGTTTAGTAAGTGTAACAGCTTTATAAATTACGTTTTTAAATGCGAAAGTTGAAATCGTGAGAAAGGAGAACACTTTATTAATGGACAACTATAAAGGTACTTTTCATCATTGGTACTCAAGTCCTCTACAAGGGACAAAATACAGACTTAAGAATGGCTCAACTTTACTTGTCTAACTCATATATGTTATACGAAATGACAGTAGCCACTACTAAAATGATGTGAGCACAAGGTACAGAAGACGATCAAGGTTGCAACTTCAATGTTGGATGTCCTTTGCTACCTGGGGAAGAAATAAAACAAAATTTGAAAGGTTAGACGAAAATACCTAGTGAATAGGATCTTTTAACAGTCACCTTCAACAAGTTAATATTATCGTAATGCCATAAAATCAGCTATGAGAAATAGGCATTTTAAAAAGTAACTTAATATTTTACAATTTATCACAATGTATGCCTCTTACATACCAGATAGTCGGTTTGTAGACTTATTTTGCCTATTCATTCACATTCTTGTACCCTTTTCTCGATTCAAGCGTTTACCACAATCTTTTGCCAAGTTGCGACCATGCGGAGTAGACTCAATGCGTATAGCAAGTTCCATTAATTTCTCTATGCATTATGCGTCTTCTAATGTCAGATGACACAGTAAGCAAAGGGCATTCATACCAAATCACACAGCAAGTATGAGGCATCCTATTCAAGATCACACAGCATGAATATGGCATTCTATTCTAGATCATACATCAAGGGTAAGACATTTTATCTTCGAGGGTACAAGGTCAACCTTCTTAAAAAATAAAGTTAAATCTCAACATTTTAAACATAAAGCAACACAGTATTTAGAGAGTACATAATCACAACATTTCTTCTACTCAGAGTCATTCACGAAATACTTTCTTTCCATTGGTAAAAATCACTTGCGTTGGTGAGTGGAAAGTATGTTGAAAATCATACGATTCATGGATTCGAAAGACGATAGTAAAGTATTTAATAAGATTTTGGAAACTCTTTTCTTTACTTTGAAACTTTTAGTAAGAGAACCACCCATTGTTACGGTCGACCAGTTTCCTAGTTTAGCTTCCTAGGCCAAAGTCTCCTTGCTCGTTTCTGAATCTTGATGGAAATGGGCTCATTCCTCTTCTCGAACCCCTAACACTTTCCACTTCTCTCTCTTAGCAAAATCAGGGTAAAAGTAATCTCAAATGGCCCGAATTCTCTCTATTTATTGACCTTTTTAGCAAGTTTTTCTACACTAAAATAATTTTCCTAACCGGCCAAAGAAAATAGGGCAATCCTAAAATGTCACGTGCCTCTGCCAACCCTTATCCTGCACATACATTGGGTTGGCGGGTCCCATCAGTCGTGGACCCACTAATATTTGCACACATTAGTGTCTCCGTGTAAGAACCCTTATCGCGTAACTCGTTCATAAACTTGCATTTTACTAATAGGAGTCTCTTCGAGCATTATTCTTATCACAAGACCTTCATCGTATTGGAGATATGCGATTAAAGCCTTATATTTGTTGTCATTCTTTTGAGGACGTTTCCAACTAGTTTTGTCACCTCCTTTCCATTGGCCCAACTCAAATCTCGCTTTCCTTTTCCATTCCCTCTCTTCTCTTTAAAAATCCAACCCATCTTCCTTTTTTTCTGGTTTCTCCTTCTTTCTCTAGTTTATCAATGGGTATATATGTTAACTCATTTTGTTACAACTCTCAACTCTTTATACGAGTAATCCTCTATTAACATGTCCTCCTTGACCTTTTTGCATTCCTTTACACCATGACTTATGATTCTGTAGTGATAACAGAAGTCTGGGATCCTTTTATACGAGATTTTTATCCATGATTTCTGTTCATACCCCCTTCCAGACCACCTTCTCATAGCCTAAGAATGGACAGAAGCCGACATATATCATTCTCCTCTCAATAGTACTTGTTGACCCTTACACTCAAACTAAAATTTAACCTTTATACTAAAGGCATAAAACACACACACATTACTAAATCTTGAAAATAAACTTTATATCAAGATAGTTCAACCCACGCTAGGTATAACTAAGTTTAAACAAGTCTTATATAGATAATATATACAAAACACAATACAAACGACTCTAAACCTAACTCTAAACAATCCACAACTTACTCAAAATGTAGATATGTATACCCCGAGCAACCTGAGATATGGCGTTATGTCAGCCAAAATCGTTTGCCTTCAAAACAACCTCAACTGACATATGACATGGAAATGTGAAACAATCAACAGCGGAAGTCTTTTAACTTGAAATACTTAAAACTGTAGTGTAACCCATTTGAAATTTCTTTTTAGAGATACCAAGTGAAAAATATATTGATCAAAAAAGTTTAAGCTTTTGAATAAACACAACAATGCTTTAAAGTAAAATGAATCCTTTCATGAAATGAAACAGAGTTGATCTAGAAGTAGTATATTCAACACGCAGAGATCCATAATCTGTACTTGGAAAGAGGGAAAATATTTTTAAAAAGGCAAGTCAAAAGACTTAGTGAGCAACGGTTTATAAAACAGATTTTCATAAACGTTTTAGTATTAAACCGAAGTTTAAATACATTTATCAGTAAATAGTCATAACATGAAACTTGAAACATTTGCATAGCTTTTTAAGATAGTCCTTCATAGCCACGGGTAGTATTTACCCCTTCGTCCAAAGACGAAACAGTCGATGGATAGCTAATCCTCCTCCTTTAAGGATAAAAATATACCCTTCCTGATTGCCCCATAAACTATAAGCTCGTCAACTCTATCATTAGTATAGAGTTAACCACATATATACAATAGGTCTCATGAAATATTTGGGCATGGATAAAAACATTTGAAAACATGAAATATTTCATTAAAATTTTTGAAATATTTCCTTGAAAGTTTTGAAATATTTCCTTGAAATCATAATGTAGCTTGAAAATATCATTTCAATAAATATTTATCAATAGTATAGCTTGTATAAGAACTTGAGATCATGTTAAGTAAATCATTTTTACGAGCTATTGCTTGGAATGCCTGAAAACATGTTTAATAAACACTTTAGAAATCATGGTGTTAGTTATTATACTTGTACAAATCCTTGGCAAAAAATTCCTCCTAATCCTTCTAGTCCTGAAAAATTCATATTTTATCTTTAATTGATTCCTTAAACATGAAAATATCCAAAATTTTCTTTAAAATTTCCAAAAATATCAAGACAACTCAAAATAGCTTGAAAATAGTTTGATGGTACCCATTGACATGGTGAATGGGGTTGGCTGCGCGTGCATGACATAGGGCCTACCATGTGCTAACCTCACTGAGGTGGAGTGTGTGTCATATGCTAACCTCGTAATAAGGTTGTCGTGCACGTGCTTGACCCCTACCCAGTGCCTATCGCATGCTTTGCGCGCATTGGTGCTCCCTGCACATCGTGCACCGTGTCATCCTTTTAAGGCAGGGTCATACTTGTAGCCTGAGTGCATGCCTTGTTGTTCGGGTGTGCTATGGTCTTGTAATGTGCGTACAACCTTACTCAAAATAACCTTTAAATCCAAAATGCATGCTTATCTTACCCACACATGTATGACTCACGGCCACTACCCAAAACACTATTTAACTTCCAAAGTTATGACCCAACTTTGAACAATCATAACTTAAAATCCAAAACTATTTTGACAAAAATTTCCTTTATAAAGTTGCTCTAAATTGTTTAACTTTCTTACCTCAAATATGTGAACAAAAATTTAAATAATGAGTCATGTATCCCTCTAAAAGTGCATCTTGCTTAAATTCTCCTAGAAAATGACATTCTAGTCTTCGTTCAATCAAAACGCCAACCCTTTTGAATTTAAAATGCACAGCAACCCTCTCTCACAAACTAGACTTAATTTCTGAACTTTCAAGACAAATTTAAGTAAATTTGCACGAGTAAGTTGTGAGAAATATATTGTTGAAGTTGGCTTATTTATAGAGTTCCTTGCATGCGATTAAGTTGACAATTAATCTTGATTAGACTCACCTGATCTTAAGCTTGTGTTTACACCTCAAAAACTCCTCCACGCCCTTTTTAGTGCAAAAATGCATGATGACATGGTTAAGAAACTTAGATTTACTTTTAATCAAAAGCTCTAATCATGCCACATTGATGTCTTAAACGCATGGCTACCTCCATGGACTTGCCACAAAACCCTTGGTCGCCTAGTCTTTCCTCGTATGCCACCTTCCTTCCTCACCTAGCACTCTTTCTTGCGTGGTCTTTGGTCGACCAATGACAAGCCTCAAACGCCTAGCTAAGCCTTCTTCTCATGACATGCCTATGTTTTCCTCGCATGACAACCTTTAAATACTTGGCTGCAAGCCTTTCTCATCTAGCAGCTTTCCTCGCATGGACAACCCCTCCTTGGCCATACTAACCTCTAATCCTCCTTGCCTAATCATTGCTTAAACGCCTAGATAACCTCTTTGAAGGTTATCTTGCCTAGTTTTTTTAGGCATTCCTATGCTTTGGCCACCCACTCTATGTCAAACGCCTAGCCTTAGAGGTTCTCAAGCCTCTTCTTGCCGCCCATCCTAACCTCCAAAAGCCTAACATCATACTTTTGACACTAAGCCAATTTTTTTCCAACTTTTCTCTTATTCTCAATTTCAAAACCTAAATTTCAAGTATTTTTTTTACATAAATTTCATTTTCTCTTGACCTTGACTAAGCTTAAAAAATTGCAAAGGTTAAAGAAATTTTGGGTTTTACAAAAACTCTCTAGCAGATAGATAGCAGTAAGTCAGAATCTGGGTTCACGATCTCAACTTGAAAAGTGAGAAAACATTTTGAAGAGTATGAGCTAAAACTTAGTGAGTGACTAACTTTCAAAACAATCATGCTTTAAAAATAACTTAATAGGAAATCTCAATAGAAATCTTTAGGAATAAACTCTTAGTAAGAAAACTTTGGCAAAGCCTTTCATATAAAAATACTAGCGTGACTACTTTTAATTAGTACTCTAATACTCTTTATGTTGTAGTAAGGCAAACCCAATACTTCGAATGCCTTTATTGTATGGCTTAAATGCTAAAAGATTTAGCTTGATGCTACTTAACATAAATCATGCTTGCTTGAAATTTATCTCATTATTAAGCACTTGAAAATATTTCTAAAACCACACTCATGCTTTCAATAGTTCTTAAATTCTATGTTAAACTCATGTTTTGAAAGTAACTTTCTAAGATCAATGATAAAAAAACACTTAAACACAAAGCATGCTTCAAACATTTAGCTAATGAATCATGTTTAATTAGGAATCATTATATAAACTCATTTTGTCACTCATAGATTGAAGTTAGAACTCTCAGGTTTATAGATTTGTTCAATCTTTTCTTGACCTAAAAATCAAACCATATTTAGATAGTCGAAAACATGTAAAAAAATTCTTTTACATGTTTTTTGGTTAAGGATTTACTCAGTTATAAAATTCTTACACAAAATCGTTTTTCCTAAAGAATTTAAGTTACAAATCTTGTCCTCCACTTTCAATTATACGGGTCTTTACAAACAATAACCTAAACGAAAATTTGTGTTTGTTGGTGAATTTGAAAATGATTAGGAAATTTTGCTTTCTGTTTAATAAAATACCAAATTTGTCGTTAGTAAATAAATGCACACTACACTTTCAATTAAACTTCTATATAACTTCCATAGATTCGAGCAAGCGTACTGTCACACAATTTTCCAAATACTATTATAACATATAGAATTAACATTGCACATTTTTGGCATGAGTGAGATGTAGACGACTGTAAACTATTTTTCGCTTAATAACTCATTAATTTTTTACACTAGGTTGTAGGAGAAGATGAAATACTTTTTTCGCGCATACAATGATAAGAATTTTTAGAAATTGTTTGTTATTCTCATAACATACTAATGAGACGCGTACTTCAACAGGTTGTTAGTTGTTACCTTGCAGTGGATTCAAAAGACATTGCTACAATACTGTCTTCACAGTGTCCTAACGTCAGTTACTGATGACACTAGACTGATTAATGAATGATAATAAGAGACTATCGCAAACACCTTAGATATTAGGCATATAATTAGGCAGCCAGCATACTTTCGCATGATCCATGAGTCTGACCTTGTATGTCGTCCAATTACTAGAATGGACATAAGAAAATTTTTCATTCTATGCCACCTACTAAGGACTACTGTTAGACTGACGTTGAAGGAAATCGTCAATATCAAGGAGATTGTGGCAATATTTCTCCACGTACTGGCCCACGACACGAAGAATTGAGTCATCCAAAGGGATTTTGTGTAGTCCGATGAGATAATTTCTCACCATTTCAACCTCGTCTATTGGTTATGCTACGCCTGCATGATGAGTTGTCGAAAAAACCACAACTAGTAACAAATGCATGCATATCTCCACATTTGAGGTTGGCTTCTAGATATACTCCATACTTCACGTATCACAAAGTCCTACTACTAATCTGTAGTTTTTTTAACACTGTAGAATTGCTTTGGAGCATCAGACGAAACTTACATAAAGGTGAACGTGATGGCAATTGATCGACTAGGATATAAAATGCAGAAGGGCAAAGTTTCCATAAACATCCTTGAGTATGTAATACAAAAGGACATTTCGTATTCATCTTAGCTTGCTGGGAAGGACCTGCAACTAACTCTCGCATCCTTCGAGATGCACTTTCAAAATTGAATGGACTAAAGGTTTCAAAGGGTAACTGCTATTAATACTTCTCCCATCATTATTTAAGACTTCCTCAATTATGACATTTAAGATGTTTGATATCCTAACAGGGTATTACTACCTATGTGATGCAGGGTACCCCAACGAGGAGGGATTTCTAGCTCCTTACCAAGGACAAAGATACCACCTGCAGGAATGACATGGAACAGGAAATGCACTAACAACAGCAAAAGAGTTCTTCAACGTGAAACATTCTTTCGCACAGAATGTTATTGAAAGAGCTTTTGGTCTATTGAAAGGTCGATAGGCAATCCTTCGAGAAAAGTCCTACTACCATGTTCAAGTTCAATGTCGCACAATATTGGCATGTTGTCTACTACACAACCTCATAAGCAGAGAGATGATGAATATCGATGTAATAGAGGATATCGATGAGGGTGACTCGATGTATGCGACTACTGTAGGTGATAAAATTTCCTACATTGAGACCTTGAACGAATGGAGTCAATGGAGGGATGAGCTAGCCAAAGAGATGTTTAGTCAATGGGAATTGCATAATCAATAGTACCCATACTATAGTAGTAGTATATTAAATATAGCCAGTCTTGTTATATGTTGAATGTATGTGTGTATCCATGAAATGAAGTAAAAGTCTGACCCTTAACATGATGCACGACCTATTTTGTTCCATGTGTTTTCTTCTTATGTAACTCGTTTGCTTAACATTTCTTTTTCTTCCTTTATTTGTTAGTATAACAAGTTCATCACGGGCCTATAAGCATTCATGGACGAAAGAGGAGGAGTCCATCCTCATGGAGTTGTTCTTCGTTGGTGGTTGGAAGTTAAACAACAACACGTTCAGACCTGGTTACTTGGCACAACTAGTGAGAATAATGGCGGAAAAGTTGTTAGGATGTACCATCTAGGGGACCACTACTATTGACAGTTGGATCAATACACTGAAGAGAACGTTCCAGACCATATCAGAAATGTAGGGCCCATCATATAATGGATTTGGATGGAACGATGAGGTGAAGTGCATAATCGCTGAAAAGGAATTATTCGATAGTTGGGTCAAGGTAGGCAAATAATTTACTGTGAATAGAAATTCGATTGCAATACAAAAGGAAACTTACAACTTATTTGAACTTTTTCACAAAGCCATCCTACAACCAAAGGCCTCATGAATAAGTCTTTTCCATATTATAACGAACTGTCCTATACGTTCGAAAAAGACCATGCTACGGGAGCATGCATAGAAACATTCATCGATATCGGATCGAATGTGTCCGACGGGTATGATGGATTTCCAACTGAAGATGGAAACAATATGGAGATCCCTACGATGTATAGCCAAGGACTTAACATATAACCTGAGGACATAATGGACACATGACCTGGTCGATCTAGTGAGTGTAGGATGGGTTCAAGTGGATTAAAGAGGAAGTTGAGAGGCTAGAATGTGGAAACGGTGGATGTCATTCACAATGCCATGGAATATGTGAATAATCAGCTCAAGACCATTGTGGAATGGCTGAACTTACAACACCAAGATGAAAGTGCAACCTGTGCGGAAGTCTTTAGATAGGTGCACTGTATGCGGATACTGATGTGTAGTTTGGCCGAGATGAAAGCATTCTTGGAGATACCCGAGAAGCTTAAGATGGACTACTGCATGATCATTCTACAAGATAACGCTTGAGTGCTTGTCTAATTCCATCGCTTGTCCCGTCTGTTTTCTACTTCATCTTCTTCATTGTATTTGTTGTAATTTTAAATTGTGTTGTACAAAATTGTTGGTTTAACGATTCTTCTATTAATGAAGTTTTGTTTTGGGAAATTCGTATTTTCAATTGTTATTTGCATTGATTTACATGTTTACAAGTTGTGTGTGAACGCCATAAAAAACAAGCAGGACTAAAACGTAATGATTAAATACATTTTTTTAATGAACATCATAATTAAGAAAATTAAGGCAAATGATTTTACGAAAACTAAGACGATTTAGTAAATTAAATATATGAAATTTTGTATTGGATTTAGAATATGAATTTTTTTAAAAAATTATCATAACAATACCTATCATAATCCTTCCTCTAATCGCATACTATCGTACCACTATTGTTATAATCCTTCCCTCAAAAACATACTATCATAACACTACTATTATACCTTCCATCAAACACAAACTATCATAAAATAACGCCCTCTTAGTGTTTATGCCCCTTGTTGTAGAAGCGTTGCAACGCTC
>JBBPDI010000023.1:28090455-28104043 GCA_037974545.1 Cucumis variabilis | reverse complement strand
TCACTTTCGCTACATCTAACTATCCCATTAAGTTATAATAACTTAGTATATACAATCAAAAGGAATGAGTTCACAATTAGTATATAACGGGAAGTTCAACCATAGCTTGGTCCTTGACCGCTACCTGGGGGGAGAAAACATTTAAAAATGTGAGCTAAAAACTCAGTGAGTGGCAATTTTTAAAAGTAAAAGCTCGTAAGCAATACTTTCAAACTCATTAAATGTGTCATCTAGAACGAAATAATAGTTAAAACGTTAAAATCATATATCACCATAATTTATAAGTAATACCAACAAACCTGTAGCCAATTCGACCATGACAAGGTACCTAAATGTACGACCAAGAATAGCTCGCACATGATCAAAGTATCATGTAGCCACAACTAGCTCACACATATTTAGTACCTGTCACGATAGTAACCTCCATCCAATCCAACCATGATAGCATACTAAATACACGACCTAAAATAACTTACATGTGATCCATATCCATATGGAAACACATGGTCAAACAGAGCTCACACATACTTAGCACCTATCACAGTAACATCCATCCACTCCTATGTGCACAAAAAGCCACCCACCATGGGTTAAACTAGGCCCAAAGCCAACCCACAGTCCTCCATCCATATCCTCACTTAGGCTCCGGTTCTCAGATCTCCTGTCACGACCTCTTTTAATCCCGGAACACCTTGACAACCATAGGTGGTACTACGGAAACACATTCACGTAGCCGTAGACCAACATTCATAGCATTACATATTTCATGTTTAAAAAGCCAAACATGGCCAGAAACACATTTTATAAAATCATTTTGAATCCTTAGCTATCGATACATCTTTTAAGAATAATCATTCATTCAAAACATCCACGTTTAATAACAGATCGAGTATTCTTTAAACCAGTTACTATATTAATCGTAATTAATAAATTCAGTTTCAACCATGCTTGAGAATATAAGAGTTCATGGAAACCAAAAATCATATTTAAAAACATTTCTAGCGCATAGTTCATAAAGTTTTCACAATCATGGCATAATAACAAATTTCAATTTCTAATAAAGATACTTGAAAATAAACCACCTCACCTTAATAACTCGATCCCCCGAGATTATACACTTTCCCATTTCAATTTGGCCTGAAACATAGATTAAGGTCTCATCATTGTCCTCACATAACACGAGGCTACAACTATTTGCAAAATACCTCATAAGGCCACCTAAATCCATTTTATACCTCTAAGGTCTATGGATTTCTAAAGCGCTTAGGATTAGACTAAAATTTTCACATATGAACCCTTGGACTCAAAATCTCGATACTTAACCCCATAAGCATCCAACTTAGTTCAAGCTTAATCATTCTTTTAGGTGAATACACTTTTGGGACCCTTAAACTTCAACTTAACTTCTTAACGTCATAAGAACCCAACTTAAGTCGTCTTAAACGACCTTAAATAGTCTTATCTTTCTATAATAATTTAAGATGATGTATAAACTATGGAGCTCATGAATTCTATATCTATAAAAATAAAGTCATAATTTATACTTTTCAAGAAATTTACAGTTTGAGTATGCTAACTTCAACCACCAATAACTTCTTCAATACTAAAAAAAAATTGATGTACTTTATATCAAACTCTTCATTTTGGAACTCTCTACAACTTAATTGAAGGTCGTGAAATGAGATTCCCCACGAATTAACATAGAATTTTCCTGAAACACAGGTAAGAAAAACTCGCGTCTTCTGCTCATTTCCAATTTTTATCCTGAAATATAACCTACTTTCCATCATTTTTAGTTCACGATTTCTTCATGAAAGTTATAGGAAATTTAACAAGTTTTCTAACCATACTAAAAAGAGCTCCCAACTCAAAGAGTGGGATTCATAATACCCAAAAAGTCAGAGACTTTTTGAAATCGGGTGAAAAATCTGTGACCTATTTTCTACTTCAAAAATCACTCACTTAGCCTCATAATTTTCTCAAGCTTTATCCACAAAATTTGTTAGATATTGAGTTAGCTTTCAAACAAATCTAAGCTTACATTTTAATTCTTATTATGTAGTTCAAACCAAAATAAAAACCAGAGATGGTTTGTGAACAATATGTTTCTACCATCACCCAAATCAAATTTATTCTAAAACTTCCTCACACAATAGTATGGGTGAAATAATTTTTCCCCAAACACTTAATAGTTATCTCTAATTTGAAGCCAAAATCAATGTGTGTTCAAGAATTCCATGAAAACCAACTATCAATGAAATCTTATTAAATACTTATAAAGTAGCTTTATTTCTAATATGGACAGCACCCTACCGACCTTCTAACATCGAAAACAAGCATGGGTTACTCAATGATATCACTAAGATTAGATGGGTACTTGACTCCAATAAGTCTAGAATCTTATCCAAATTTTTGCCAATACCCAATTACAAGTCTCCTCACGACTGGACAGCAACTAAAATCTTTCAATACTCCAAATCTAACAACAAAAAGTAATAGGTATTGTAAAATCAAAACCAAAAACTTAATGAGTATTGAAAAATCTTAAAAAACTCCAACCAAAATAAAGGAAATTTACCTAATATCTTAGATAAGTGCGAGATAGCCGAAAAAGAACGAAGTTATTGACTTGGCTAGCAAGATGACTGTGAAAGATGGTTAGGGTTGGATAGCTTAACTGGCACTGAAATCCATGGTGGAACTCAGATAGAGTGACTTCGATCAAGGTCCCTAGCTTCAAATCGATTGTTGTTCAGCATGTTGGTCATCATTTGATTAGTCACGTCTGTGGCTAGAGGGCGTTGTGGCTGACGCACGTTAGAGAGAAACGCAAAAGCATCGACTGATGTTCATCGACGTGCGAGGGAGAGAGAGAGATGGTGGCGTGAATGGGAGGTCGACTCTTGAGAGTTTTCTAGAGAGGGGGAGTGAGGGGGGAAGAGCGTGAAATAAAGAAGAAGAATCATTTTGTTTTCTTTTCCTTTCTTATTCTTTTCCAACAATACTAATAATATGAAGAGGAAGAAGAAGAAATGACAATAATGTCCACTTAAATACTACCCCTGAATTTTTTTTTTCAACACTTGTAAAAATTGCTTATCTAACACCCAAAGTAAAATCGATTCTAAAAATTAATTTCCTCATCAAAGTGACTTATGATGAAAACGGTAGACATGCACAGTGGCATTAGGATCAGATTTTACTCTAATTACAACTAAACATTTTAGTGATTAACATTCATTACAACCCTTAAATAAAATAAAATAGGGTTAATAGAAAAACTCACATTTGATACTTTTCTATTATTGTAATCTTCTCACGTGCTCTTCACGAAATCAAAATCGCGACTACCACTAGTGTTGACTCGCTATTCTTCAGACTTAGAACTGAGTCGTGGGACTCGAACGGTAGCAAAAATAGGGAGAGAGATGAATTTAGAAGGAAGAACTTGTGGAGAGAAAAAAGGAATTTTTGGTTTGATTTTGCAATTCCAAATTACAAAATCAAAATTTAACCAAAAGAACATTCTCTTTTCATTTTCAATCCATTCCTTTTATAAGCAAACTACATTCAAATTTGCATGTAGTGAGCTTCCACACTCCACACTTGGCATATCACCAAGTAAGTGTCTCACATGCATGAAGCCATTTGTTAATTACATGCAATGTTCTTCCAATGATAAAATGGTAATTTGACATTTAAAAAGTCAAAAGTCAACATTTTGACTTTCTACTATTTTATCCGTCTTGACTAATTTCAACCTTCCGAGTATGAATCCACATTCATTTTTTCAAAATTCTAATCACATTTGAATATAAAGACGATCAAAGTTTGATTTTTCAAAGTCAAAAGTCAACATTTTGACTTTTTACATCTTTGACCTTTTTCATCAATTTCGAGCTTCCAAATACGAATCCACATTCATATTTAAATCATATTTAAACATGAAGCTCTATGTTAATTTATAACCGATGACTATATCAGATATATTTGTAGGTTTCTCTATCTTTACCTAATTTGAACAATTCGAATTATTTCATCATAATGTTCTAAGTTTATTCCTTGTGAGCTAGCAGAGGAACCTAATGGACCTATAAATCATGGGCTCCAACGATCTGAGATTAACTGGCTAAACTCTGTTAGACCGAATTAATCAACCTTTATTAACTAACGGGTCATTCGACTAAAGTCCCGTAGTTGCACTCCCCTCACTATAGATATATTTGTGTCCATGTGATATCCATGATAAGTAAGTTAATCCTTCACAGGTTGTTCATAATCTCGGCTGGGTCAAAGTACCGTTTTACCCTCAAGATTATATCTTTTCTCCTTAAGTCCACTGATCCACTATTGAATAATTTGTTTAAGGTCCAACCTTTAAACGGAATCCTTCTTGGGCCAATGAGAGGGTGGGGCTCCTTGTTCAAGACTTGGATTCAGTCCTTAAGGGAGCAACCTATCGACTAACCCTAGAGTAGGTAGGAGTGAATTTCGTCTTGCACCCTATGTCCCAACTATTCACCCGGTGTTATCTCTGATATGGGAGGCTTATTGAGCCAGCGCCATTGAGCTGCCCTCACCTATGCAAATCTAAGGATAATCATGTGTTAACATAAGTTCATAGTTAGCTCAGTATTAAGATTAAGTTACATGGATATCTATAAACGAAATAGTCAGTTTTAAAGTCAATGGTGTTATAACCTAAAAACGACTATTTCTATGGTTCTAGTCTTATGTGAACTCTTTACATAGGATACCCCTACTTCCATGTCTCTACATGAACGATTTAGGATCATATCGTTTGTACTAACTACAAAGCGGATCACATCTATAGTGTCCCCAGAATAAGGTGCCCAACCTTATCCATATACTAAAGACAATTTAGGTTTGAGTCAAACTTGATCAACTTTTATGTCTGTACATAAAGTTCAAGTCTGCATAATATCCTTAGAACATTAGTTTATTGACTTTCAGATTATAGTATCAATAAGATCATTTTATTTAACAAAATTTTGAATACAAACTACGAGTTTTAGGACATAAATTCCAACAACTTAACCCTTAAAGAATTTAAAATTGAATTTAAACTTATTTATCAGAACTTATAAAATATTAATACACATAAAAAGTGAAAGGAATGAGGGCTTACATGCATAAACTCTTCTCACTTTGCCAGATTTTACTTAAAAATTTTACACGTGTAAATTTAATATTTAACCAACCATGCTTAACTCCTTAAACTCAGTCGTTAACTCTGTCAAATCAGATTTGACATTTTCTTCATCAGACCTTACTTCTCGCCTAACTCCATACCGCGAATAACTTCAACCACTTAACATTTATCGCAGATAACCTTATCGCATGGTTATATTTTTACTACAAGAAACCTTCCTCGCAAACTAACCAACTTTTATTTGCTTAAAACTCTTATTGCAAACTTAAACTTCAAGGCTTACTCGTAGACTTCTTCTCTGTAAAATATTTGGTTCTTATTGCAAAGACTATCCAAAACACCAAGTCCAACACTTAGTCAAAACTTCAATTCTTAACTTACGCAAAAACTCTTCTGCTTGAGAGTGTTTAGACTTATAGATCCTACCACAAATCCTTCTTTTATAAAAATTTCCTCTCGAATTAACTTCTAAATTGCAAAAGTTATACTTAACCATAAAACATTTTATCGCTTAATCCTCTTTGAGAATTTATTCAAACGTCAACCTCTTAATATTTAGCTAAAATTTACTTCTGAATACAAAGTCTCATTTCAAAATGCCGACTCTAATCTAAAACAAAAAATTTTAAATTCTTATACTTAATTTAGAAATGGGTTTTATAGCCCGAGTTCGTAATTCTAATTTACGAGGTATTAGGGTTTTCTTGTATTCATGTAGTTTTATTAATTTTTGGCATATTTTTTTATTTATTTTCTTAACGTACTTATACTTAGTTTCTTTATAAGACATTGTGACATTACTAACTGTGTTCACAGTTTCCCAACGTCAATTACTAATGACGTTGAACCTATTAATGAATGGCACAAGAGGATACAACAAAAATCGTAGAATACTAGGCATAGAATTATTCAGCTAGCGTACTAATACATGATCCATGGCTTCGACATTGTCTGTCATCAAAGTACCAGAATGGACAAAAGATTTTTTATCATTCTGTGCCATTTACTTTGGACGACCGTTGGATTAGCATTGACTGAAATTGTCGATGTCGAGGAGATGGTTGCTATGTTGTTGCACGTGATCATGCACGATGTGAAGAACTGAGTAATCCAAAGGAAGTTCATGCTGTTTGATGAGATAATTTTATCTACTATTATTGGTTGTTCTTCGTTGCATGACGAGTTGTTGAAAAAACCATAAGTGTGATCTACTGATTTTTCGTTTTTTGTACACTATGGAATTGCCTTGTTGGATTAGATAACACATACATAAAGGTGAATGTCCTGGCAACTGATCAGTTGAGATATAGAACATAGTAAGGAGAAGTTTCCACAAACGCCATAGGAGTCCGTGATACAAAAGGAGATTTTATTTCCTTATTAGTTGGTTGGGAATGATATGCCGTTGACTCGCACATCTATCAAGATGCAATTTCATGACCGAACGGCCTAAAGGTTCCAAAGGGTAACTACGAACACATAGTTCCTGCCACCAATATGTAAAACTTTCTCACTTACAACATTTAACACTCTTGATATCATAACAAAGTATTATTACCTATGTGACGCATGGTACCCCAATGCTGAGGGTCTTCTGGCTTTTTACAGAAGACAAAGATACCACTTGCAAAAGTGGTGTGGAGCGGGAGATGCACCAACAATAGCGAAAGAGTTCTTCAACATGAATCATTCTTCCGCATGGAATGTTATTGAAAGAGCTTTTGGTTTATTGAAGGGTCAATGGGAAATCCTTCAAAGAAAGTCCTGCTATCGTCCAAGTCCAATGTGGCACGATACTGATATGTTGTCTATTACACAACTTAAAAAACAGAGAGATGATGAATGTCGATGTAATAGAGGATATCAATGAGTGTGACTCGGCGTACGCCATAAGTGTAGGTGACGACATTCACTACATTGAGAACTCGAACAAATGGAGTTAGTAGAGGGATAATCTAGTCGAAGAAATGTTCAGTCAATGGGAGTTGTGTAATCAGTAGTACCCCTAGTGTAGTAGTAGTACCGCTTTACGTTAATTTGTTAAATATGGCCAGTCTACTTGTTTATTTCCTACCTTTTCTTGCTACTTGTTGAATGTATGTGTGTAGCCACAAAATAAATGAAAAACTGACAAATGACTCAAAGAACATCCTATTTAGTTCGATGTGTTTAATTCTTTTATAACTCATTTGCTTAACATTTTTTTGGGTACAACTAGTAAGAATGATGGCAGAGAAGCTGCTATGATGTACCCATCTTGGTCGGGACTACTACTATTGATTGGATCAAGACCCCGAAGAGAACGTTCTAGGCCATATCAGAAATGCAGAGCCTATCCTGCAGTGGGTTTAGTTAGATTGATGAGGTGAAGTGCATAATCGCTGAGAAGGAATTGTTTGACAGTTAGGTGAGGGTAGGCAATTGATTTACCATCAACTGTTATTCGCTTGTCATATTAAATAAATCTTACAATTTATTTCAAAATTTCCACAAAGCCATTCTTTGCGAAGGGCCTCCTGAACAAGCACTTTCCCTATTACGACGACCTGTGCTATGTATTCGAAAAAGATTGGAGTGTGAAAGCACGCATTGAGACATTCATCGATGTGGGGTCAAATGTGTCGAAGGGTATGAGGGATTTTTCACCAAAGATGGAGATGATATAGAGATCCCTACGATGTATAGATAGACACTTGACATGTCTCTCGAGAACATCATGGGCACACGACCTTGTTGCTCAAGTAAGTGTAGGAATGGTTTAAGTGGATTAAAGAGGAAGCGAGGAGGCCAGAATGTGGAAACTGTGAAAATCATTTGCAGTGCCATGGAATATGTGAATGAACAACTGAAGGCCATTGCAGAACGACCAAATTTACAATGCCAAGATGCAAGGACAACCCATGCAGAAGTCGTTAGATAGTTGTAGGAAATCCCTAAACTGAGTAGATACGACAGGGTGCGTTGTATGGGGATACTGATGCGCAATGTGGACAACATGAAAGCATTCTTGGAGGTACCCGAGGAGCTTAAGTTGGACTGCTGCACAGTTATTCTAGAAGATAACACTTGATTGCTTGTCCAATTCCTTCATTTGTCCTGTTTTTCTTCTGTTTCATCTTCTTCATTGTATTTACCATAATTTAAAGTCATGTTGTACGAAACTGCTGGTTGAAGATTGGTTGTATTAATGAAGTTTTGTTTTAGAAAATTCATATTTTCAAATGTTATTTGCATTGCTTTACATGTTCACGAGTTGCGTGTGAATGCCATCAAAAAAAGGATGACTAAAACGTAATGATTTAATCACCAATTTATGGAATAAACGTCGTAAGTAAGAAAATTAAGGAAAATGATTTTAAGAAAAGTAAGATGATTTAATAAAATAAACATATGAAATTCGTGTAATGGATATACATTATATATAAATCAAAAAGAAAAAAAAATTATCATAACACTACTATCATAATCCTTTACCCAGACGCATACTATCATAACACTACCTATCATAATCCTTTCTTAAAAAACATACTATTATAACACAAACTATTATAATACTAGAATTATCATAACACTAACATTTTTATAAATCAATCCTTCTCCCAAACACCCCTAAAAAAATAGTTTTGATTGTATGAAAATCATGATGGGTAGAAGACTCTTAAAAGTTAAAAATCCAAACAAAGAATTAATTTTGAATAATTAAATTACATGAGTTTTAAAACCAAATATGACCCCAAACCTGATGCAAATAAGCAAATTTTGATCCAACATAACATCCATCGTGAAATTTCAATTTTCATTTAAAATTAGAATATATTGAAAGACATTTAAGATCCTATCTTTTGAATGACAACGGTTGTGCTTGATCTATGACGATAAGTTCGTGGCAATAAGGAATTGTACTCTCAACTTGAGTAGTAGCACCATGGCAACAACTATGTTGGTATGATGGAGGAATTTAACAACCCCCACTTTGTCTTTTTATTTGATTGTTGTTAGGATTTGCTTTTGAATTAGATTTGATTTTGAAACAAATGGTCAAATAATGTAGTTTTTTTTAAAAAATATATAATTTGGAATCTTAATTTAGATGGAGAAACTTTTAAATTTTTTAATAATGTAGGGTTAATAAGGTAATAAATATTAACTAATTTATTTATTTACAAATAATATTTTTATCAATTTTTGTTTATCCACGATTTTTTAGAGCACGAATCTTGATTTTTGTTCCTATTTATTTCAAAACGATAACATCAACCCATTGAACAAAACGAAAAATCGGGTTCTCTTCGAGATTTGATTTAAGGTCATGTTTATTGAACGATAATGAAAAGTGGTGTCAATTTTTATTAACTATCAATGGCAAAATAGATTGTTTGTGAGCATATTTACTTAAGCTTTCTACACACACCTTTATTATAGGCCTATATTACACTATTGTCATCTACCTTTAATCTATTACAAAAATAATCCAATAATAGACAACGAACTTTCACTTATAAGGCCTCTACATGTTTTTTATAAAATAAAAAACGACAAATATCAATTTGAACTTTAAACTTTGATGTCGTATCAATTTGATCTCTAAATGGTAACACTTAAAAGTTTAAGGTAATTTTGTTATTTAATTATCTTAAATAATTTATGATTAGATTATTATGAATGTTGAATTAGAAGTTAAAAGAATTTATTTGGTGTAATGTGTTGGATTAATTAGGTATACATACATATATATACTAGTTTTTTTTTCACTTACATTGAACTTAGATGCCATGTTATCTTTTAAAATATAAAATTAATATATAAGTTACAACAACATTTGACTAATAATTATATTTTTATATTTACCTAATTTAGAGTTACACTTTATTATTTTTTATTTCTATTTAGAATTAATATTTCATTGTTAATTATAATTAGTAATAGAGATGTTTCAAAATTAATTTATATAAAATAGTGGATACAAATTTTTTATTTTTTAGTTAGTCTCTTTATTTCAAGTTTAGTTATTTATCAAAATGTTATATTATTTAATTTATTTTTTAAAAAAATTTATATTCTATCTCAAAATCATAAAATATTTTAAAATTAAATTATATTATTGAAGATTATTGAAAGAAGCATAAGTTATAAAGAAGAAAAAAGAAAAATAGATTTAAGTAATATATAGAAACATGATAGCAATCACTGTTGAATAATTGATGTAGAAAATATGTGTATATATAAAATGTTAGGTTTTTATGAGATTAAATAATTAACTTATCATCTTTTACAATTTTAGAATTTGAATGTTTGTAACAAATATTCATAAGTTGTTCATAGTTGATACAGAATATAAAGATCATATAATATTTTTTTAAGCTAAGAATTTGAAAATGTGTAACTAAAATCATTGATTTGAATTTAGTTTCACCATATTTAAGTTTCCAAACTCTTTTGGTTTTGTGCTTGTGTTTAAATATTAAATTTTTATCATCTAAAATAATACTAATTTTTAAATTTAAAAACAAACTCTGCAAAAAAAGATGTTAGAAATTTTAGACGGTTGATTTAGAAAAGTATAAGAGATACAATAATTTAAGATAAAAGACATAATGAAAATAAAGTCTTTTATCTCATTTTACTTTCTCACTTTTTAGCTGTAAAAATAAAAGGAAGATATAACTCTACTCATTTATATAACTGAAAAAATATGTTAGAAATTTTAGACGGTTGATTTAGAAAAGTATAAGAGAGATATAATAATTTAAGATAAAAGACATAATGAAAATAAAGTCTTTTATCTCATTTTACTTTCTCACTTTAGCTGTAAAAATAAAAGGAAGATATAATTCTACTTATTTATGGAAGAAAATTTTTCATTCTATTCATTTATATAACTGAAAAAATAACAAAAAGAAAAATAGTTTCAAAGAAACAGAAAAGTAGATAATATTTACAAACAAATGAAATAAAATATTTGTATAGATCTCTAACACCAAAGAAATAAATCTTGTCTCCTCGCATTTTTCTCTCCTCCTAATTGATGATGCAATTTTCTAGATTGATTATTGATCTTTATCTTCTCATCTTTCTTGTCTCCTTGCACTTCCCTCTCCACTTAATAATGATATATTTGTTGCTCAAGGAAGCAAGCGATACCATACATTTATATTGAATAAATTGGTAAAAAGTGTAGGTTAGAGAATTTTAAAAGGCTTCCTTAAATTTATTATTATGTCTATCCAAATTCTTTCAGTACCCATGAATTAATTAGGATAATAAATATTTTTTAATCAAATATTGAAATGGTTAGAGAAATGGAGAGGAACAGTTAAAATTCACCCATTATTCATGCATTGAAGTTACAAGCATGAATAGTCTCGTATCCCAAACCCAATTTATACAATTTTCGTTTGGTTTCATAAAATGAGCTAGAGATATTGGTACTACACATTGAAAACACACGTTTTAATATCTCTAACATGTTAAATGACTTATTGCTTCAATCGTTGAGAACCTTCACATGCATTAACTTAACCAAAAAGTTCAGGGATGAAAATTTTGAACAACTGGAGTATAGGTCATGACGTGCCTAGTTTAATAACTCCTGAAATATGTTCGTCATCTCTTATTCTATATTACTATTAAACGGCATGTCATTCTCCAAACCTTCCTTTGTTGTTTCTTCTTCATGTTCAATCTTAGCTTGTAAATCATGCAGTATATCCAACATTTCATTGTCTTCAGGAAAAGGTTTACTGCTAGTTCATTCATTAATCTTTCTATACCTCTATACATGTTCACTGACTCTCCATGATACACTCAATCTCTATAGAACTGAGATATTCTAATTGTTAATAAATGCCTTTGCACACCATCTAATGAGTCCCAATTTAAGTCCATACATCTCTTGCATGGACACCTTGTCCGTCTGTACTCATTGATATAATACTTCGCAACCTCTAAAAATTGGAACACTCCCTCTCTATATTCAACCGAGAACTTATTCCTAAGTTTCATCCAACCCTTGTCCATCATTAAAGATCTAGAACATAAACATGTTTGATTAGTCTTGTATTCCTCCTCTCAAATGCTAAAGCTTACTCCATGAATAAACTACACCTCACAAGTATCCAATATTCCAACTTTCACTATATCTAAGTTTAAACTAAAAAATCCATCTAACGCTTTCAACTAACAAGGTTTAGAAGCTACCTAACATCGGCGAAAAGATTATAAAAAACCAAAGGCTACCATAATTCTAAGTAACACTTACTTCTAACAAACAAAGCATAATCATAAATAATAATAAACTCAGGCTACCATAAGTCCAGGATAGCCACAATAAATATAAAAAAATCAAGTATTTCAACAATTTAAAAATTTTCAATTTCATCAATTTCATTAATTCAATAATTTCAATACATTTAAATCTCTTTATAACAATCATAATTTCAATAATTAAAACCCTAACCTATTACAATTTTCAAAATTCCAATTATACATACAATTTAATTCTTAGACGATTCATATACATTTTAATTCAAAAAATTTCAACAATTTCAATATACATTCTATACATACAATTTAAAATCAATCATACATTTATACAATCATACATACAATATACAATCTATACATACAATATAAGTACAATCTACAATCTACAATCAATACATAGAATATACAATATACATACAACCTAATCTACAATATACAATATATCAATATACATTTATTTGGAAATTAAAAAAAATAACAAATACAACTATTTACCAGAATGTAGAGACGTTGAAGTAAAACGATGACGAAAGGAGGACAGTGGGCGAAAACGGCGATGGCTGCAAGCAATGAGACGACGAATGGCTCTCTCTCTTTTCTCTTTCATCTTTCTCTTTTCTATTTACTCTTTTGTTATGTGTTATGTAAACACAGAACACTTTATTAACAGGGGTTCTCCCAACACAGCTCAAAAATGTCGCGAGAACTCCTTAATCCCGACGTCATAAGTGAAAATGATGTGATTACTTTTGTTCAATATCGATGTTTCACTTATGGTGTCGGAATTTTTTTAAGAATTTTCAAATGTTACACTTTATCCCAACGTTAACAACTCCTACATTGGTGAAAGGTTCAACCTTTGTTGACGTGGTCAACGCCAACATCGATATAGGTGGACTAATGGCCAATGTCATGTAAGGAGACGTCAGGATTGGTTTAATTTTAATAATAATTTCCACTTTCCCCAACGCACTACACTTCCACGTCGGCCATAGCTGAGACATCTTCGATCTGTACTTGCATGGCATCAGGAAAAATGTATATTATTATTTAAATGAAACTTTTCCCCGACACCTTCGTGCATGGAAACAGAGAACTGTTATGTTGCCCCGACATTTTGAAAACTATACCAGCATAGAAGGGAATTGCTTA
>JBBPDI010000023.1:27979519-27997696 GCA_037974545.1 Cucumis variabilis | reverse complement strand
TGAATAAAAGATCAATCAAGATTTTTTCTTAGCCCTTCATAAGGTCCGTAAACCAAATGAACTCTTCCCCTTAAAACTCCTAAAACCCTACACACGAATGAAATTAATTTCTCAAACCTGTAATGCCGTCAGAGTTGTTGAATATCTATGCTGAACAAGGGACGCACTTTGTACGGAATAGGAAACCAGCGCCCAGAATAGAAAGCTTGGCAGCTCGGATTGAAAACCAAGAACGTCGGCTTGCGTGAAAGATAGGACCGACTTGGGGAATCTAGGAACAAAATGTGCGACGGCTGCCGGCACTTAATCTGAAGAGGAGGAGAGATTGACGACGGACGACGTTGATAGGCGGCAAGAGACGGACGGTCACATTGAGGTGTGAGCTTTACCACATCAACGGATTCCTTCAAGTAGATCGTGGAATCACATAGAGAAAGCTCAATCTTGGATCGAATGTCATAAAGACTCGCCGGTATTGGCGATCAGGAGATAGAGAGAGATTGCGGCATGAGAGGAGGTTGACGAGAGAAATTTCGAGAAGAAGGCTTTTTTTCACGAAGAAGACTTCAATTCCCCTCTATTCTTTTCTTTATTTTTATTTAATTTTAAATAAATATTTATTATTTTATTATTTATATTTAATGACACTAAAAAACTGTCGTAAATTCTTAAAATTCGAAAATTTCTGTCTTTTCTCGCCAAAAACGCGAAATTTTACATTTTGTGACAGTTTTTTTTTCTCCCCCCATTTTGTGATATACACAACTGTCATAGTAGACTGTTTTTCTTATAGTGTCGAGCCAAACAAGAGGCCCGAGCCTGTCAAGCAAATGAGCCCAAGCTCAAGCCCAACAAATAAATGGGCCCAAACCCACCTAATGCCCATGAAGTTTCTCTATAATTAATAGACATTTGCCACTCATTTAAGGAATCTTTTATTGAAGGAAGAATTGAAACTTTGAAGAATTGAATTCTTGAGGTGAGGAAATCGATTTAGTCCTAAATCAATTTCCAATATGTATTTTTTTATTAAAATTTCAATATGTTATTTTATGTTTTTATAATTTATTGTGATGCTTCTTTAATTACTTTTGTTTTTACTTATATAATTTTTCTATTAAGTCTCATTTTTTTTCTATTTAAAATTTTCAACTCTTTCTAATTAAAATTTTTTAATGTTTTAAAATCCTTTCAATTTAATTAAAATTTTTTAATGTTTTAAAATCCTTTCAATTTAAAATTTTTTGTGTTTTAAAACAAAAACTCTTAATCATTTAGAAAATTTTTCTTTGATGTTATTTTTTTTTATGCTTTTTCAAATATTCAAAATTAAATCTATGATTCCATAAGGTTTCGTGATCAATCTTTTCTAATAACTCATATCATTTTCCTTAAACAAAATCCTAGAATCAAATCTAGGAAATTTGGGAGATTGATTTTCCATAATTCTTGAGGTGATAATGCCGTCTTTGATAATCCAAGATTTGATCCCAAGAAAAAAATCTCTTTATTAGAAGGCTATCCTACAATGGATTTTGAGAAATTGTACTGATTTTTCACATTTTTGAGTTGAGAATATTTTCTTCAATATAGTCTAATTGATGAAATGCTCTCTACTTATTTTATGAGATAATTGCTTCAAATATTCTAGTAGTGTGGGGGTAAAAACAACACATTACTTCTTTAAAAAAAATTAAAAAATATTTTCAATTCAAGATTTGAAATTTGCCACGGTTTTTAGGTGTTGTGAGGTGCTAACACCTTCCTTATACACAAATGACTCTCGAACTCAACTCTAGTTTTTGCAGACAATTTTTTTATGATTATTTAAAACTGTTTACTTTATTTTCGTTTTCAATCACACCGTAAAAAGGATTGGTGGCGACTCCTAGTTTGTTTTAAAACAAATCATTTTGAGGACGTCAGTCGCTCCGCAACGCGTCGTCTCGAACACGTGGTGACAAATGTTTTTTGTCCTTAGCTTATTATCTTTTTATTTTATTTTATTTATTACAATAATTTGATGTTATATATATTATTATTTTATTATATAAATATCATACTTAAGTTTCAAGTTTTTTTTCCCTAATATATTCATGATAATGAATACGTATGGATTGAATATCTAAATTTAGATTATTTACTTGGATAATTTGATTGGTAGTTATTTCCTTCTACGAGACAATTGGGATTATTATTTTTTTATTGAAAACTTTCAAATATTGCAAAATAAACTAAAAAAGATTTACCAATTATAACCAAATTTAAAAGTTTATCAATAATAATATCGATAGAAGTTTACCAATGTGTATCGTTGTAGATAGATCTAAAATTTTATTATATTTTATAAATATTTTGAGTAGTTTTATCCTTTACTAACGATTTTCCTTCCAATTATGGGTATGAAAATAACTATATAAAAAAACTTACTGCGAAAATAACAATTTAGTTAAATCAAACATAGAATCGATGTAAGTTAATTGATCTAAGAACAGCCAAATGGAGAAAAATTACATGCACGAGAGAATGCGATCCCTTATGTATCTTCCAATTTTATCATTTTTATGGCTTTTTAAGTAGATGTATTTTGCAATCTTATCATCTTATCAAAATGTTTACAAGACAGGTAACAAAATAAAAAAGTTCATAATATTTTATTTTGTTAATGCATCATAGTAAAATGATAGGATTGCAAAATACATCTACTTAAAAAGCCATAAAAATGATAAAATTGGAACATACATTTTACTACATTTATAAACTTAAATTACCTAATAAAACTAGAAACAACAAAGAGAAAATCAAAAGTTTTATTAACTAGTAATAAAAAGAAATTATAAAAAATAGAACATCTTATAAAATATTTATACTTTATAGAAAAATCATGTGTAATCAATTTTTTTTTTTTAGTGGTATTGTTTTATGAAGTGTAAATAGTTTGCAGGTTTTTCTATATTTGAAAAACTCCCTAGTATAAATCTATATATTTATAAATTTAATAAATATAGCATTGTTTTCATTGAAATATCGATACTTACACATTAAGTTCAATATTGATATAAGAGGTGAATCAATATTTCCACTATATCGTAGAAAAAAGGAGTTTTTTTAAAAATAGAACAAATCGATAAAATATTTACACTGAATATAACAATTTTGAAAATGAGAAAAGCCCACAAGCCCACAATGGAAAATACAAAAATGTCTAAGTCAACATGAGATTAGTTGGTCACACACGTGCAGGTAATTTTTCTTCTAAAAGATTATGATACGCGATCGTGAAAGAAATGATACACAATCACGTACCAAGATCGTTTAATTTTGGTACCAAAATTATTGTGTACAAAAATTAAACGATCTTGGTTCACGATCGTGTACCAAGATCATTTATATTTAATATAAGATCTTGGAGCAAGATCATTTAGATCTTAGTACATGATCATTTAGATGTGGAAGAGGAAATATATGAGAGATGAAGAAGATCATTTATCAAGTGAAAATTCAAAAAAATTGAAAAAAAAGAAATAAAAATATGAGAGATGACAAAGAAGGAAAATTTTTTAGAAGCGGAAATGAAGAAATCACGAACAAGAGAACAAGTGAGAATATGAAGAAGAAGAAGTAATAATATGAAGAGGAGATAAATAAATCGCAAAAAAGAAAAAGAAAAAGAAGTAAAAAATGAACTTTATGAAAATATTATGAACTTTTTTATTTTGTTACATGCCTGTCTTGTAAACATTTTGACATTGTGTTATATTTATGAAAACTAACCTACATAGAAAATATAAGAACTAAACAATAGAATATTATTGATGCAAGTATAATATAAATAATTGAAATGCTATCATATAATATAAATAATGGAAATGCTAACTCGTTTTAAAACCACAAAAGTTTATTTACTAATTATAATTTATTATTATTGAATTTTTAATATTTTTTCCAAAATATCTATCAAAATCAAAATTTTTACGATATTTCCATAAAATATTCAGTAAAATTAAAACTTCAATATTTTACAATATTTTTACAAGGGGCATTTTTTTTAATTGTAAAAGAAATTAAAATATTTACAAGTTATAGCAAATTTTAGATTCTATCTATAGTAGAAACTGATAGACTTTTATTATTGTCTATTAATACCACTATAGAAGTTATATCAGTGTCTAGCAATTGTCTATTATTTATAGAATTTGAAATTTTACTATATGTTGTAAATATTTTGTCAAATTTACTATTTTTGACATTTCTTTTTTATAATATAGTTTTATATTTTAAAATTTAAAATTAAAATTCCAGATATAAAGAAAATATAAAAATATTGGTTCTCAAAATTTTGACGGTTGGAATCACAGAATTTGAAAATAAATATTTTAGAAATAGACTTTGGATATAGTTCAACTCAGTAAATCTAAAAACATAAAATAGAATCTAGCTAGTGAACTAAAGCTAAAAAATGAAAATTTAAAAGAAAATAAATCTGAGAGTTTGGTTTAGGCAAATATATATGGATCGGAGAGAGTTTATACTAAAACATTTGATTCTCACATGTACCAAATTCTAAATAACTTGAACAATCTAATATAGCAAAATAGAAAAACCAAAAGTTTTCAATCCTATTATCATTATTATTGTGTTTCTTACACTTTTGTTGAAGCTATGTGTAGAGATGTTGTGGGATAAATCTCAATTCTATAAATAAAAAGACTAAGAAATATCAAAAGAGAGTTGTTATGATGTTTTTGATGATATTTGTTATTGATAACAAATCTCAATGCGAAACATTCGTTCAAAAGTGTATTCTAATTGATCATTTTTTTTCCCTTTAAGAAAGTACTCTAAGTGAGTTAAAAAGTAAAACTCTCAATTATATACATTGTGAGATGTAGTAAGCAAAATAAATTTGACAAAGAATGTTTTTTTTAAGGTACTCCAAATGAATAAAAGCACGAGTTAAGTACAATAGCAACTTCGAAGCTTTAGGAAGAAGGAAAAATAGCCAATTTTTTTTTAAAATGACAAAACTGTTAAAAGTATATATTTATGAATATAACAAAATTTCATAGACTGATGAATAATATACACATTGATAGAAATCTATTGGTCTGTTAGTATCTATCAACATCTATTCATTATGTTTTGTTATAAGAATTTTGTAACATTTGAAATATAACAAAAGTTTGTAACATTTGAAATAAAAACATATGAAAAAGTTCTCTTAACAATTTTTTTAAAAATAAGAATGAGGGAGAATATAATTAAAAGAAAAATGAGAAAAATTATTTAACTAGAAAAATGGTTGAAAATATTTTTAAATATAATAAAATGATTTTTTTTTCATTTTGATATATTTATAAATAAATAAAGATACAAACTTAAATTTAGAAGAGATGCTTACTTGCACATAGAAGAGAGAAGCAAATGAGGAAAGAGAGAAAAATACAAAAAGAAAAAAAAAAGAAACAAAAGTAAAAGAAACAAAAGGAGATGGCAATTAGGAAGTGTGTACTTTAGGTCAATTTACAGAGGAAATTTGGATTTAAATATTTAATTTTGAACTAAATAATTATCTCAAATTTAAAATATAGAGATATACAAACATAATTCAACTGACTTAGTTAATTAGAGTTTCAAGTATTGAAAATATCAATAGAACAAAACATATTTCACCGGACCGAAGTTTTTCTACATCGATGATCTTGAAGAAAATAATATAACAATATAACAAATTTGTTCAAAGAATAACATGTGAGACTTATGTACAAAATCATTATCTACCGAAACCTTTGGAAAATTGATGCACAATATCGGAATGCGATGACTCAAAGATCTCAAATGATGTTTTTATAAGAAGTAAATTGTACTTTTGTAAGTATAAAAATTATATGAAAAACGTACCTTTTTACTTCATAGGATTTTTTCCCGTTAAATTTTAGCGAGACATATTTCAAATAGGTAATGAGCATCTAAGGAGAGTATTATTAATATTAATATAGATTTCCTATTTTACTTAGCGTTTATTATCAGGTGTCAATTCCTCTAAATTTTACTAGAGTGATTTAAAGATTCCAACTCTTAGTAGCTATGTAATTTACCTCATACTTGTCAAATTGACTATAAATATTGTAGTTTTATTTTATTTTATTTTAATTATTTATTTAAATTTCTTAATTTAATTTCTATTTATTTATTTTAAGATTATATTTTCTCGATTTTCATGTTACGGTTGTGCCTCATATGTACAACCAAAATATGGTTTAATCAACTAACCTTTTTTCTGTTTAAAGAAAATCATTAATATTAATGATAACTAAACAAAATTGTATAACAATATCGATTTATTATGTGATAAAAAATGAGACTTGAATCAATTTTTTTTTATGGATATGTCCACGTTTCTTTTAACATTTTTACATTTTCATGAGTTTTGTCATCAATACAAGGGGTTGAATTAATATTCTATTTAAAAAGTTGATGAAATATAAAAATCAACTAAACTTAAGAGGTTTTTTCAGAAATATAAAAATCAAGTAAACTTAAGAGTTTTTTTCAGAAATATAAAAAATTAACAAACTATTTACGGTACATATTTGTAAAATATTTTATTTTTACCATTTTCCTAAACTCTTTTACCACTCTTTATTGTTTAATTTTTTTATAATTTTTAATGTAATTTAAAAAGAAAAATAGTTAAAATATTATTATAATTATTATTATGTTTTAGATGAGTTATATAAAATTCTATTTTAGCTTCTACTTTGATGTTCAACAATTTAAATCAAGCCAATTTATTTTTGAATGGTCAAAATTTAATTTGTGTACTTTCAATCAAATTGCTTAAAATTAGTAATTTGAAACTATTTTAAAACAAAATTAATTAAATAAGTTTATATCTAATAGCTGATTGAAACTCAATTAATAATAATTGATCTATTAGATATAAATTAAAATTTTTTAATTTTATATTCAATAAGTACATAAAAACCAAAAAGTTGAAAATTTTATGATATCAAATATTTAACGATTTATTAATTTGTTTAAAAGTTTAGGAGCTTAACAAATATAAAATTTGCTAAAATTGAAAGTTTGAGAATATTAATCACAATTAAAAAAAACCAAAAGTTGATAAATCAAATTTTGTTTATAAATTAAATAATACCCATTTAATTCGAGATTGGATCCTTATCAGATAATTGTTATGTCATTGATAAACTTTTCATTATAAGTATTTTACGTGATTTTATCATTTGCAATAATTTTTAAAAATAAAAATAAAGATTACGTCTAAGAATTGAATTAGTAGATATAATATGACAACAAAAGGGGCCACAACACACGTCCTTGATAAAAGAATTAACATGTGAATATATAGTATGAAAAGGAAGCATATATAGATTTTAAAATAGATATTATTTGTACTTCCATTTTAAATTTTTTAAATTTTATACTCTTATAGTTTTCGATCGATTTACTTTCAAAATGTTCCGTTTTTATCTTTATAATGTCAATTTAGATTTATTATAGTCGTTAAACTTTTAGAAAGTGACTTTTTTTTTTAAAATTATATTCTTAAAAAATAAAAAAAGAAAAATAAAATGATGCCTAATTTTGCCTTCTTTTTTAAATTATGAAAAGAAACTTATAGTTGAGTGTAGATTGGTTGAATATGAAGGAGAGGTCGAACTAATCCAAAGGTCGCAGATGGCCATTATATTGGTTGGTTCCAACTCCAAACCCATCTTCCTTGTTCATTGACTCATTCATTGACTTTCATACTTATCTCGAAAAGATCTCATTCCTATTGATCGGGGTGTAGAAGGATTTTTTTTCGTATGCATGGAAGACTAACTAAAACTCTTTGCTTTGGTACCGCTCTAGGTATCCGACAATATTTTTTGTACCTTACACTCATCAAATTTCATTGATTCTGCAGGTCAGTCAATATTCTTTGAACCTCTGGACCACTCAAACTCGTTCATTGACCGAAGGTTCTAATGGATAGTTTCATCATCCCATTAATAAAGGATCTCCTCTTTGCAATATTCTTTGCTCCTAACTACAGGCTTCGGTTTTAGTGGTCCGAAGGTGAAAAGAAGATTTTTGAGACTGGAAGGCACAAAGAATATTGTGGTGGGAAGGACTAGATATTGTTGAGAGTTGCATGAGGTGCAAAGAATATTGCCATGATTTTTTCTTAATGACTTTATCCTCTTCCCTTTCTTCTGCTTCTAATGCCCTTTGTCTACCCCTAGTTGATATGGCAACACAAGTTGGATTAACAACTATGCACTTTCGGGCAAAGATTGTTTTCATCAATCATTGAAGGACTCAATATTCATTCCACTTTTTTGCATTTCTTATTAGATAAAATTCAGAAAATGCTAGGTTTTGACATCAGTTCAAAGAATATTGAATGAATGACAAGAAAGAATGAAAAAGAAGACATTTATTTTGCTCAAAAAGATTAGAAATTTGTGGATTTAGACTCGTCTTCGAGGTCGAAAATATATATGACTAAAAACAAAGGTCCAGATGACTCTTAAAGAGGGGATAGGCTTTCTTCCAAATAGTAGGTTAAATAAGAAGATGAAATAAGATTTTCAGGGGCTATCGTTGTAGTAAGTCTGCAGGGAGAGAGAAGACGGATGGACCGTCCATCAGTACTCAAAGACCTTTGAACATTGAAGAAAGCCAGTCTTTTTGGCATTCAAAAGAGGGTGCGGAGAAAGGCCGACTGAGTAGTAGTTCCCTATTTTGAGTGGGAACAAGAGTATTCCAGAGTCAGCTAGACCATAAAGAAAAAGCCTATCAACCAAGTCATCAAGATGAAGCCTAGCCATTTTGAGTTCCATTAATCAGTCATCTAGCCCTTTATTAGTCTGCTTAATGAACATCACTTTTTTTAGTGGATATAAACAAGTCCTTCCAATGTTCCTTATCAATGATCTTTGCTCTTTCGTCTTAATACTCCAAAAAGAAAGGTCCAAGTGACCTCTTTTATCCACTAAGTCATTAATTTAAGAAAATAGTCGAAAGCACTATGCAGAAGAAAACCTAAGGGAAGGAGTGTAGATGCTTATTGTATTAAATGATTCCAGGAAGACTTAAGAGTGAGTCAACAAGGGGACAAAAAGATTTAGTAATCCATCTCCGTTGAGGAAGATTCCAGTTCGACTGTATCTACATCTGTCTTCTATTTTTTGGGGAAGAGTAGGGGGTTGGACACGCCTTAGCCTCAATGTGGGATCTTCAGCTCTCCCGTTCGTTTTTCTCCACTTCAAACTCTAACATATTAAAATAAATAAATAAAATACCATTTTCGTCATCTTTTTAACTTTATATTTTCCGAGTAATACCTATACATGCTTTTAATTATATATACATATAGGTGCTAGTTCGGTTTAGCTTTTGTTGGCAATTATCAAAATACTTTTTTACCATCAAAATTTTAAAACTAGTTAATAAGAAATTTAAAACATTAAAGATGCATGTGGATTGATTTTTAAAATGATTACATTTAAAATAAATTGTTTTGAAAAATGTTTATATATTTGGCAACACATAAAATGAATTTTCAGAAAAATGAGTTTATAAAATAATGTGGTTTAAAATAAATACTTAAAACCAATTTTTAGAAAAATTATTTTTTAGTGTTTAATGGTTAATCTCTCCACTTTGTATGATAAATTTCAGGCACACCACGCTAATGGCACTGAAAATGTATGCTATCTAATCTTGCTTAATTTAAGATCGTTCAATGATTTTACGTTTTTATTTGACTAATTTGTTGATTATGAACAAATCAATGGTATAATTCCATATTCATGTCGATATGAAGTTTAATTGAGTGAAAACAAAGTAAAGATGCATTAACTAGGAAGGAAAAGACATATTTTCCCCTGCCTTATAATGTCACGATGCCTTACGATTCTGTAAGGTAGTAGCATCAAAATTAGTGAAAAGCGCGTTGCGCCGCGATGCTCCAAAGTTTTCACAAGGGTAGTGAAGTCTCTGTCAGCACCACAACAACAATTTTCCCTGCAATCATTGGTTGGCAGACCTCGAACGACCACTTTTTGACAACTATCTTTGGTTAATTTCCAATGATCATTTTTTGGTGACCATCTTTGTCCATTCTTCTGTAATTTTTTTCTGATGACCATCGTCGGTTAACCTTCAGTTATCATTTTTTGGTGACTACCATCGACCGACTTTTCCTTATAATTTTTCAGTGATCGTCGACTATTGTCTCCAATTACCATCTCTGGTGACCCCCTTGACAACCAACTTCCAGACAATCTTCGTTGACCACTGTTGCCAACCCTCTCTGGTCGTCGTTTTCTAATGACCGCCAGTGACCACCTTTAACCACCTTCTCTAATGACTGTTTCATATGACCAGCAACGACTTCTAACAATTGATCTTCAATGACTGCCGTGAGCCACCTTCGACTACTATCTTTGATGACTGTCAACCAATTCTGACCGTCACCTCTACAGACAAATATTTTTTATTGCAATTTAAAATTAATAAAATTTTTTTTAGTATATAATAAATCAACCAAACTTTTAACTAAAAGATATTTTGAAAAAAAAAAATTATAAAATACATATGTATTTTTATTTTAAAGAGTTTTTAGAAAAAAAAGATGTTGAAATGAAAACGCATTTTTGAAAAATATTTTTTCTTAAGTTATTTCAAACATACCCTTAATTTGAAATTTGTTAATGGTATAGATACTAAATTTAGACCATCAAAGTTTAAATCACATCAAATAAATTAAAGGGCAAATATCAAGAACTTTGTGGTTTGTATTAATTTTAACCCTAAAGTAATAATTGTATCAATTTAAACTCAGAATTTTAGGAATTATATTAATTTAAACCATAAACTAATAGTTGTGTCAATTTAAACCTTAAATTTTCCTAAATGCATTAATTGAAACCTTGAACTTTTCTACATGTATCAATTTAAACCATCAACTTTCATAAGAGTGTCCTAGTTATAAAACATAATGGAGAATTTCAATTGATACATTTATATATGTTCGCGGTGTAAAAATTTTGGATTCAAATTGATACGCAATTATTAGCTTGAGTTTATATTTGATACAATTCCTAAAAAAAGTAAAAGTTTTTTTAATAAAATGGTGAAAATACTGGCCATTTTACCCGACCCTTTGACTAAAGTTAGTGATAAAAATTTAACATTGTGTTGAATAATCTCACTAACTCCAGAGAGCTATGTGGTTTCATGAGATATTGACACCAATCCAACTAAAGCCTGCTAAAAGTTATTGGAATATGAGGTGTTGGATTTTGGTGAATTTGCACATGCATATGTTTCTAAAATTTGTGTTTTGAAATTGTTTCAAAAGCTTCTTACACTTTTTGAAATATGCTAATTTTTACACTATTTTTTTCACTAAAAGAAATTTCTCTCCCAACTCTCAACCTTACGTTCTATCCTCCTATTTCCATCTCTCTCTCTCAAATCTTTCACTCATCAGTTTGGCCACAACCTGATTTTAAGTCTAGAAAATAGCAGATCAACACCAGCTAGTGGTAGTCTGATTCGAGTTCGTGTGGTGATTTCGATTGTTCGAAGAGCTACAAAGGTATGTGTTACTAAAACCCTAATTTAATTTAATTAGGTCTAGACACATTAATTAATTTCTAATTAGATTAAATGGAATGAGAATTTAATTTGATCTGAATTTTGCTGCACATGCTGATATTTCTATCATGCGATAATTATATTTAAATTGATATAATCATTGATTTTAAGTTTAAATTGATATAAATTATAAACTTGTTGAAGGTTTATAAATTGAAATTTTTCTAAAACTAAAATGGTATATTTTAGACGAAGATTCCAAAACAAATATTTATTAAAACGACAAAAGTGTTCATTCAATAATTGCGATGAATAGAACCAAAATTGTCCAAACAATGAAATGAAAAAGGTTGATGGACAATGGCCACACCAACACGTGGATTTGGCAAAGCTAGTGAAATACCCAACTTTATCTCCAATTCAAATATCCAATTCGTTCTACCTATCAAAAACATTCAAGAACTCTTTTCAATTTAAACATGTTTTCAATTTTTTAACCTTGTCATTAAATATATATATATGTATGTATATATCTATAAAAGATCTTTGGCAACTCACTCATGTTTAACAAAATTTATGATAGACGATCAATTGTAACAAACCTAAATTGTAAATGTAATTAGATTACTTTTTATACATAAAATTATGAATTTTGTTACCTTTACCGTTATAGTAACTGTGACAGTAAAAATGTTTAAATTGAGCATAATTTTTCTTCTAGAACATTAAAAATCATGATAATTTGTAACAATAATGATACGAAGTAATTTCCACGCAGAAGTTGGATTAAGCACGCTCTCCATTCGTCAATCAATTTTCATTTTGTTACTACAAATTTAAAATTAAGAAAGTTTCACTTGTAAGTACAAATGCAATAAAACACAAGTAAACAACAACAAAATAATAAAATAAAAAATCCACTTTTCACATGGGGTAAACTTGGCAATAGTTGTTATAAAAATGGAAGAATAATAACTAAGGGGATGTTTGGAGCAAGAGTTATATAAAATTATAAGAACCACCTCTTTACTAAAGTAAATATCATTTAAAAGTTCTCATTTAGCTACATTGAACACTATTTCAAAACTCTTAATTATCTATAGTATTTACCATTTTACACATCATTTTTTTTCCATAAGGTTTACTATTTGCTTCTCAAACTAAAATAGCTCACACCTCAAACACATATATTATAACCTAAACTAAAATAATCTACACCCAAAATATAGACTATTGTAATTCAACTAAAATAAGTTAAAACTATAATAGCTCACTTCCTACCCAAACACCCCATAAATAATAATAATAATAAAAGAAATTGTTTTAAATGGCCAAACTGTTGAAACTATTAACAAATACAACAAAATATAATTTTGTTATAGGGGTCTTTTAAAAAATAGAACAAAGAGACAAAATATTTACATTGTATAGAACAATTTCGAAAATGAAAAAATCTCACAGGCCCACAATGAGAAATTCCAAAAATGTCCCTGATTAATTGACATCCAACACGCGTAATATATTTGAAAAATGATCGTTTAGATTTTGCTATTCTTCTCTATACGATTGTTTAGATTTGACTAAATTTTTTGGTATGTGATCGTTTAGATTTGATACACAATCGTTTAAATTTAGTTGTTTAAATTCTAATAGCCAAATCTAATCAATTTTTTTCAAGGTTTTTTTGCATGTGATCGTTTAGATTTGATCGTTTAAATTTGTCTAGCCAAATCTCAATGATTTTTTTAGTACAAGATCGTTTAGATTCAGTACACGATCGTTTATATTTGGAATATGATTGTTTAAATTTGGCTATTTTTGTACACGATCGTTTACATTTGGAAATCCAATACCACAATGATTTTTTTACGATCTTTTATATTTGACATACGATTTTCAAAAATTAAATAACAATTTGAAAAAAAATATAAAAAATTAACGAAGAAAGAAAAAGACGATGAAAAGGAAAAGAAAAAATTACCAAAGAAGAGAAAAAGACGATGAAAAGGAAATGAAAAAAAAGTAGAAAAAAGAATATGAAAAGAAGGGAAAATAGATATATTTAAAAAAAATTATAGAATTAAGAAGAGAAAAAGATGATGAAAAAAAATATGACAGAAGAGGTAAAGAAAAAAGATTGTAGCAGAGAAGAAAAAAACAACGATGATAAGGAAGGACAAACCTTGAATTTTTTTTTTAAAAAATAGTAAATTTCATGACTTTTTCAATTTGTGACACGGGCCATAAATATTTTGTCCGTTTGTTCTATTTATGAAAATTAAACTTGATTATATTTGTAAATATTTTGATTTATTTTGTTATATTTGAAAACAATCGAAAAATAATAAAAAATAATTTTAATTAAAAAAGAAAAAGAAAAAAGAGTGGTGGGGTGGTCCTCCTCAACCTCAATAAAAAGGTGCGTAAAGGAAGCAATGAGATTCATTGGACGGACTAACTTAAAAGTGTGGGAGGAAGAAATCTAGAAGTAAAAAAGAAGTCGCAGATGGCTATGTCCGCAGCTCACACCCTCCCAAATTCCGGCCTCCACCGCCATTACACGACAGCGATCCATCAATCTCTCTGCCGGCACCGCCGTGTCCTTGTGGAGGCGGTCTTCACCGGCCATTCCATCTATCTCAAGCCGTCAAATGTCCTTCAAATGCCATGCCATTTCCAAGTGTACTACTGGTATTAAACGCCCCCTCATTTTCTTTGACCTATTTGGTTCATCAATTTTCTTTTTTAAATGTTATTTTAAAGAAATTATTTAACAATTTTTATGTTAAATAGTATTTAATATATATATATATATATATATATGAACAACCTATTTCAATAAAAAATGGTTATTAAATTCCTCTTAGACAACCTTTAAAAAAATAGAAAAAAAAAATCTTCATACACAAGAAAATAAAAAGCTCAAATGTTGAAAAGACGCATTTTAATAAAACAAATGAATTATACAAACAAAATTCTACGTTGGTTATAGAGATTGGACAACTATTTTTATTGGTACGTGACTCTTTTAATGTAGTATCAAAAGCAAAACGATAAGACATATGCCTAAAGTAAAAAATATCATATGAATATATAGGAAGGTCTTTTGTCCTTACCAAATCAATGATTTTAGTATTTTTTAAACAGTTTTTAGAAAAGATTACCATTGTAGTCTCAAATTTTGACAAATAAGTATTTTTGGTGTCTGAGTTTTAAAAAGAGAAACAATTGTAATTAACAAAAATATTGAGGATATTTATGAAATAGAAAAACTTTTCAAATTTTATCCACGAGAAACTAATAGATATGACATTTTGTTAAATTTTGTAAATATTTATTGGTTTATACATTTTTAGTTTTGCTATAGCAAATTTTACAAAATATTTAGAACCTATAGCAAATTGTATCACTAATAGTCATTGATAGAATCCAAAATTTTGCTATAATTTTATAAATATTTTAATTTATTTTGTTATTTTTAAAAATGTTCCTTTCAAATTTATAAAAATAGATTTGGAGTAATAACCCATTTTAATGGTCGTATATTAACTTTGATTTACACAAATCACTCACATGTTTAGTCTTCAAACATTAAAAAGCTTACAATAAATTAAATCTTAAATGAAATGTAAAAGCAATCGTAGGCATTGCAACTGACAATGCCCCAGAAGCATTGGGGCCATATTCTCAGGGAATCATAGCTGACAATTATATATATATATGTGTCTGGCTCCCTTGGTCTAATGCCCGAGATACAATTTTTCAATATCTAACACAAACATAACTCAATTAATCGGTTAGATTTCAGTCATGATTTGTGCTCGTCGGCATGCATAATTGAGTATACGATTTTGGTTTAATGCAGAAAGGGGAATTGATCTCAGATGTTGGAGAGCAAACTGAGCAGGTTGTTATTATTATTATTTTTTCTAGAAAGAAAGAGTAATTCAATTTTGTTGGCCTTTTTAGATCAAATTTGTTAGCATTGATTTCTAAGAAAATGAAATATTATTATGCAGGCCCTAAAAAATGTTGGTGCAATATTGAGAGCTGGAGGGGCTGATTATGATAGAGTGATTAAGACAACAATTATGTATGAAATCTTGACTATCATTTTGCATTTATAGCCCTCTTTTATCCCATGCTTTGGAAAATTGTACTCTCGTGCTTTCGTTTCAAAATCTAAGTTTTTTGGTGACTTATTACACAATAAAATAATTTGAAATGACTTTCCAAGTGTTTAAAAAATCATTTTTTCTACTGAGATTTAAGATAAAAAGATTTCTCTCTTCATTTGATATTATTTTTGGAGACTAATTAAAATGAAAATAGAGTATGTAAGGTTGATTATCAAAATTGATTTATGTCTAGTTTTGAAAGATAGGTTGCCTTCTTGATGTGTAAAAAAACAGAATTTACCAAAGGAGAGAACTTTAACATCTTTTCACTGCAAAATCATAACTTTTCAAGCAGTCTCATGTCGTTTAGGCAGATCTGGAAGTGATATCGAAATCGTCAAAACTCATTTTTTTTTATATTGATAAGTATTCCTAAAAATGGATTTAATCATATGAAACCAATTCAAAATCACTCGTAAACATATCTTCAATTGTTTGTTCTCGTCTCATTTCGTTTCTTGCAGGTTGGCTAATGTAGCGGATTTTACACTAGTAAATGAGATTTATGGAAAATGTAAGTTCTTTTCAAATGAACCACTTCAAATGATCAAGAACATGACATTTAAAGTTCTAAGATATGTTTTTTTTTTAACAGATTTTCCAAACTCCCCTGCACCAGCAAGATCAACATTTGCAGCTGGGGCATTACCCAAAAATGCTAAGATTGAAATTGATGCAATAGCTATGCTTTGAATTGGAAGTTTATATTAATTATAGTTTTTGAAGGCAACATTATCATAAATTTAAATAAGTTGGAGTTGGAGATATATAGCTTATGAAAGGGAACATATCCACCAAATTTACTATTTGGTTTGTGTATTATTTCCTTAACTAGGCTTTATTTTCTTGTTACCAACGTTTTATTATATTGTAATAACTTTATATTTTCACTAACATATGCTTTTTAAGTTGTGGAAGTGAAAATAAAGAGGTAATGGAAGATAGTGTTATCTTGGTTATGATGAGCTTTTCTCATTGCTACAAGCCTTATTTACTACTTTTGTTAAAAATGTTTTGGTTAACGGTGTTAATTTCATTGCGTTTTGGGATCTTTGTAAGATCAAAGTGTCAAAAACTAGAAGGGCTCTTGAAGTGTGGGGGAAAAAGTGGTTTTCTTTCCCACAAATATATTAAAATAGGATTCTTTTTTATGAGTTAGCGATCTTTCTTTAATTACTTAGTGATAGATGGATTTCGTCACTCAAATTCGTGTCAAATAAATTTATCCAATCTACATGTCAAGAACTAATTCCTAGTGACAATCATGGGTTGAACTCAGGGAGCACAATAACTTCTCTAACAAACTAGTTCCAACTGATCAAGTAACTGAGGAGGGAGGGGGGTTGAGGTTGATTTTGATTGTAAGAAAATAAATTATAAAGAAAGAGTAAATTATAGAAATTTTATGTCAAAAGAGTCTCGATTGGGTTACGTTGATGTTTCCCACTCCAAAGAATGAATTCATTGAGTTATCATTACTTGATTCTATGTAACCTTTCACCCAATCAAGAAATTGATGGAAAGAGACAAGCACAGTGGAAAAAGGAAAGAAAATTACCCTAATTATGTCTAATTAACATGCAACCCCTAAACTAAACAATTAAGGGTTTTAGAGAATATTACCTTTGTAGTTTTTGTTAAACCTTGATATCTTCTTCTACCTCTAAATGAGACAACCACTAGAGGTTACCTACTATCCTCCGGACAAAGAACAGGGTTGTGGGACCCAAAATGGTAAAGAAAACAAGAGAGATAATAAAATGGAAGATAAATTTTGATTGAGATTTAGGAGTGTAAAAATTCTAGAATTATTTCAAAAATTGCAAAAAGATTTAAAACCATTTGAAAATACTCTTATTCATAACTTAATTACATGCAAAAGGAAAGAAAATTCATTCTTTGGAGTGTAGTGGGATTGCAAAAAGTTGCAAAAAGTAATGATAGCCACATATCCCACTAAGTGTAGTGGGATTATCCAACAAGATGTTGGATTTTCCCACTAACTTAGTCCAAGGATAAAATGGTCATTAGACCTTTCTTGTCAAAAGTCAAACTTTGACTTTTCCAAGTTAAAAGAAAACATTTTGACTTTTTACCATTTTGTTCGTCTTGACTAAATTCGACCTTCCGATCTTGAATCCGCATTCATTTTTCCAAAATTCAAATCTTATTTAAACACAAAGTTCTATTTGAAAACTGACGGCTATATTACATATATATGTCAGTTTCTCTCTCTTCTCCTAATTCGAATAATTCGATTTATTCCATCACACTGTTCTAAGTTTATTCCATATGAGCTAGCAGGGAACCTAATGGACCTATAGATCATGGGCTCCAACGATTCAAGACTAACTGGCTAAACACTTTTAGACCGAGTTAA
>JBBPDI010000023.1:27910912-27927593 GCA_037974545.1 Cucumis variabilis | reverse complement strand
ACTAGCCTACCATGCTTGAAAACAAAGACTGCCAACATGGGGTCATTCTTCATGGGTGACTTTTTCATTACTTCTCAATCATTTCTAATTATGCTTTGTTTAGTCTTTCTTTCCTTTGTTTTGTTAGATAGGCTAAAAAATGTGTGATTATAATCTTGTTATTGCTTTTGGTTCCAAATTGATATATATTTAAAAGTAATTGTTGTTAGTTATACTTTTTATAAAATTAGGACAAATATTTATTTATATCTCTTAACTTTATGAGTTGTATCAATTTAAAAACCATACAGTTTGAGAGACAGTGTATCAATTTAAACTTTAAATTTTTATAAATTTACATATATTAATTTAAACTTTCAACTTTCATAAATGTGTCCAAATAAAATAAAATGGAGAGTTTAAATTGATACAACTATTAATTCAAACTAAGGTTTAATTAAATTGAGACAAATTTAAAAGTTTAGAAGTATAATTTAGAATTTTTCCAAAAAAAATGAGAAAAAAAAAAGATTAGTTGTACATAATACAAATTAAATTAGTGTTCCATAAATTTTAGATTCAAAAATTAAAAAACTTATAAAAGTTGTTGGGTCAATTTCATATTAATTCAATTGTTGCAGCTTAACTAACTATACTGATAAAGATATAGGTATAATATATTTCAATTATGAATAATGTCGGGTTAATAATTAATTTTAAAGTCTTTTTTTTTAAAAGGAAATTTTTTAAAATAGTGGATTTTATAAAATATTTACAATCTATAGTAAATTCTATCACTGATAATCATTGATATGCTATAGTGATAGAATCCAAAATTTTTCTATAATTTATAAATATTTTAATTTATCTTGCTATTTTTAAAAATATCCCTTTTTTTAAAGATAATTAATTTAATTTTAGCTAATTCTAAATTTTTATAAAATAATTGTAAAAAGAAATATGTTTTTAAATATAGCAAAATGAGCCAACTTATTTACAATATAACAAAATTTTACTAATTTCTATACATAATAGATCGTGATAAACTCGAATAGAAATCTAATAGATATCTATCAAGACACTGATAGATGTCTATAAAGGTCTATCATAATCTATCACAAATATAAAGAAAATTTTGTTATATCTGCAAATATTTTCAACTACATTTTTTCATTTAAAATAATTTTTCTTAAAAGAATTATATTAAAATATATTGTAATTATAATATGTAACAACTTTATGAATAATAATTAGGTGGATTTTTAAAAATAGAAGATTTGGATAAAGTAGTTACATAGCAAAATTTGAACCCAGACCCAAATCAGTTAGGTAAAATACCAAAACAGCCCTTGTGTAAACTTAATTTTTCACAAAATGAACAACGCGATCTTTTCCCTAATCGGCACTCAACGCGATTTTTTTATTTCAAACTCTCACAAGCCCTAACGTTCTTCTTCTTCCTCTTTTTTCTACTCCTTAAATGATACTTCCTTCTCCAAGGATTGAATTTCATCAAGTTAACTCAACTTTGAAGTTGAGATCTAATTTGTAACTTTCACCTCCCTTGACAATATGTATTTGAATCTTGTGTGTGAAAATCACTGACTCGATAGCTTTTGCTGATTCACATACCTTTTGCTGGGCATTAGCGATATATTTTCTACAAATGTTGCATTGGTAATTCTGCAGACAACTCATGTTGTGACTAGATGAAGAAACAACTCATGTTGTGACTAGATGAAGAAACTAACGTCTTTCCAAATTTCAATTCTTCTTTTTTTTTCTACTCGATTAGTTTCTTTTTTTCTATAGGCAACTCAAAATTTAATTTTTTTCTACTTTAGTTCTTCATCTTTAGCATTCTACATAAAGTAAGCAATAATGTTTCCTTTCTCATTCTTCTTCTTCTTTTGGTTGTATACATACTAATTAAATTTATTTTTTCAATAGATGTCAAGCATTAAAACAACAGAAAACATCAAAGGAAAAAGAGGTATGAACATGTTTTAGATTTTACATATGGATTGAAATACTATCTAAATTATAGTCTTCTATCACTGATAGATAGTGATAGAGTGGTTATTCTATGATTCTGCCTATGTTTTAGATTTTGCACATACATTGAAATATAAAGTAGTTATGTTATCTTATGCTGGTAATAGATGCTAATCTACAATTATTTTCAGGAGTTACAATAACAAACATTTTCATTGAATTCTGTAAGATTTAATTTCTTGTTTTGTGATAATTAAGTAGAGTATTCTTTTTATTTGATTTGAATTAATTACTTTTAATCTTTTGAAGAATTCGATCTTCATGTCTTCTTATTAATTTCACACGGTGATGAAGTTTGCTTGAAATTTGATTTTAAATGAAAACAAAATTATAATAAAAAGTGATTCAAGAATATAGAAGAATAAGATGAAGGAAAGGAAAAAAAAAGAATACCAGGATAGGAAGTGTTGTCGATGATGGACGTGAAAACATCGGCCGTGTGAAACCCTGAATTTGAGGTAGGTGAAGAAGACGATACTAAGAAGAGGATGAACACGATTTGAAAAAAACAAAAAAAGATCCGAGTAAACACAATGGATGAATAAATCGGAAGAATAGGTCGTCGATAAAACAAGATGGAGGGTGAATATTTGTGTAAAACGCCAGGGGTTAGAGAATTTGTATCAAGGGTGTGGTGTCCGTCTATCACTGCTATAATGATGCATATTAGGATTTTTTTTTTATTGTGGTTTAGTTTGGTGTCCTTTAGACTTTCAATGCTCATTGTTTTAATAATTCTTCGAAAATCAACTAGCAAGCACAATAAATCTAATAAAAACAAATCTAAATAAGAGTAGAAAATAAGGCATACACGAGCTGCAGTAATTTTCAGCACAACCAAACCCTCTATGTTTAGCATCATAAAGACAAAACATCTGCCAAAAGAAACTTAGAAGCAATAGTAAGCAATGCAATTGTTTCGATAACATCCTACAACCGGTAATCACGAAGATGTGAGGGTACCTTAGAAACACGAGATGACCTTCCAGACAAAGGATTATCGTTGTGTGCTCATTCAGAATATTATCGTTATAAGGCTAAAGATATTGAAGTATCATGCTAAGATTGAAGAATAGAAACATCATTATCATCATTAAAAACATGTAATATGCAGACAACTCAGAAATAAAAGCATCATTGTCAAGAACGCATGAAGATATAAAATCGTAATCATAGAATAAAGACATACTAAAATGTCCAATAGAAGTTGGCAACACCAAAGCAGGAGAGTGTTGACAATAATATCTTTGAGAACGAACAGTACTTAATATGCTCATGAGAAAACATCACAGACACAAAATCTTATGTTGTTCAATATTATTATACAAACGATAACCTTTTATCCCACATGGATATAACCAAGAAAAATAAAGGCAACAACTCAAGACTGAAATTTCAATCAATTAGGCTCAAATAGTGGAAGCAAAACATAGACATCTAAATACTACCAATTGAGATAGATGATAATGCTTCCCATTCAGTGATGGACTACCGTTAATAAAAAAAACAAGCAGTCAATACATATTCACCCTAAAACCAAATAGAGAAAAAGAAACGTTAAGCAAATGTTGGTATTTACATTCCATAACGAAGTTTTGTTTGGGACTAGAACGGCAGGAAAATTGATGAATTATTAACCTCTGTTGTAGCAAAAACCTCGACAAAAGCAAGTTCAAGGACATTATCAAACCAAAATGAGAAAAGAACTTCTATAAAGTATATATCGATAATGTTGGTTCAAAAGTTATAACAAGCTAGATAATAAACAGAGTAGATGAAGAAGTAGAAAAGACTAAAGAGAAATAACACAGGAGACTTGGTAATCCAATTCGATGTAAAACACCTACATCTGGTGGGCTATATTAGAATAAGAACGTTCACTAGAGTATAAAATTTATCAAAGACAGATGAATATTTCGAGGAAGGGTGTCCAAGTCTATCACATCAAATATCAACCAAAATTTGAATGACAAATAAACAATAGAAAAAGTAAAACAAAATGCCGACTTGTGCTGTTTAAGACAACTCAATCATCGCAATCATCTTCAATGAGCACTTATCCTAAATCAAACAAGAATTTTCAACAAAAGAAGCAGTGAAGCAGAATACACTGACAGAAACCAAGTTGAGGGTGAAGGATGAGATAAAACATGGTGGAGGAGCATTAAACTAACATAACATGAAGAATAAAAGAATCATAACAAAAAACATTACACAACATAATGGAAAAAGAAATAAAAAAAATTATAAATCAAAATTATTGAGAATTAAAAGAGTGTTGATAAGTAGGAGTAAACGATAACAAAACGAAAATGAGAAGTGTAAAAACGGTGAGAAAAAGAGTTACATTAGACTAAAAATTATCCGAACAAAATAAGTTTTGAATTACAAATCGATTCTAGCTAAAACATTCAATGTAAACATTATTTGGACTACACTATATATTACAAACTCATCCTATTACAGGACACCAAACACTCCTTACAAGTTGATAGAGCTTGAGAAAAGGGGAGGGATAGTAGAAAACTAACGTTATCAAGTTTGAGATGAAATGAGATGAAATGATGGGAAAATTCAATAGAAAATTGAGTAAACATACACTTAATTATTGTTGTATTGGTTGTTGTACCATGAGTTAATAACATAAAGAACAACTATGGAAACACATAAAAGAACAAAGAACATATAAATCGATGACATAACATCTACATATGGGGGCCTTTAGCCGGAGAAAAGATCATTTATAAAGATTGAAGAAGATCACAAGTACATAACTTATCAAGAATCAACTATCTTGAATCATATGACTTTTACCAGATAAATATTTAGGCTACCCCTAAATCGCTTGATGTGTGAACAAGAATTTGATCCAATCCCCCCTAAATCATATACTTCATGTTTCACCCTTGCGTCTCAATGTGCAGGCTTACCCTAGGAGAGACTCCTCATTCTTATCTTCAATAATGTTAGGCTCCCCCTAACTTGTACGGATCTTCTCTTCTCAAACAAGAGACTCACAATGTCACAACCAAAGTGTTGACAATACTTTTTAAAAGGCTTTCTTAACACATCATTTTGATGCATATTTGCCACACTTATGTTTTCAACCACAACAACATCACACAGCCACAAGCTTATATTTTTTTATGTCACCGTAAAACAAAAATCAAACCCAACTCCCTCAATTTATTAATAAATATTAACCAACTTAGAGAATATATGATAACAACCACAACCCAACCCAATATCTTTGGTTAATAAATATTAACTATATATTTATTAATAAATATTAACCAACCTAATAAACAAATCTATAAAGCCAACTACATATATTTATTAATAAATATTATCTATATATTTATTAATAGATATTAACCATATAGAAAATTGAGCTCGAGTTTCTTTTACTAAATGAAGCCAACCAACCTTAGTAAAAATTTCCTCCTTTGGCTATTTTTTTTTAACACAAACCATACACCAAAGAGATTTCACAACTTTGACTACAGACAATTCAAACAAACAAGAGCAATAGCCATAACACCACATTCATCCTTCCCCTTTGGTTTGTCTTACAAAAACAGCCAAAATCAGCAACACTTAGCATCTCAACCACTCCAAAGACAGAAGGCTTATTAACAACAATTAACATCTCAACCATTCTAAAAACAGAAGGCTTATCAACAAAATCAACATAAGTCAAAGATTCAATAAAAGCAACCTTCACAATAATGTCATTACACATCACATGAACCTCAATAAATATCTTGTTTTCAAAAGAAGGCTTAACCATTTCCGGCTTTCCTAGATAAGAAAACTTTAGTTTCTATAAGGAATTTTTGCATTTTTTAGAAGAGGACACAAACTCATAGTGCTTAGGGATGTTGCAACCAAATTTAAAAATATTAGGGAGGACAAGTGGTAACAAATGTCATAAGATCGTATATCTATCTTGATGAGAGTCTCATCCAAGGGCGGATTTAAGAAGGGGTCAGGGGCACGTGCTCCCCTTCACATTCTCAATTTTTATATTTTAATATTAATTTTGAAGTTTGAAAATACAATATATATTAAATAATGCTCTTTTAAAGTAAATTTGGTTTCTAGTGCAATGGTTATGCCCCCTCTATAACTCTAACATTTTGAATTTGAATCCTATCTTAATTTGATTTCCTAAAAGGAAATAATTTTTTAAAGGAGAAAAAAAATCTGTATAAGATAAAACCCTACCTTATTTTCTAAGTTCAAATTCTTCTTAATATTTTTAGTTTTTACTTTTCAATCTATGTGATAAATCATAATACTTATGTTGTTTAATACTAATTTTGTAAAGTAAACATATCAATATGGAGAGATATTTTAAAAGAAAAACAACAATAGAAACTATAGAAACATCATCTTCAAACAAGAGACAAATACGATAGATCTTATACAGAAATCAATTTAGAAGAACTACATGCAGATCCTGATCATGGATCGATTTCAAAACATAAAAACTTGTAGAGGACAATTGTAATACGTATTAAATTAATTAATTTTTAAAGCTAATTAATATTTTTTTAGCGTGTTTGTTATATAGTGCCCCCTATATAAAATTTTTGGATCCGTCATTGGTCTCATCCCTATCGGTCTCTAGGCATCTATCTTTTAAGAAATTAACATTGAAACCTTGATCACACAATTGATTGATGCTAATAAAATTTGCTAATAATCTCTTTACAAGTCTTTTGACATTTTTTAGAATTGGTAATCTTGGTTTACTAATGTTTCCTTTTTCAATAACTTTGCCATTCACACCATCACCAAAAGTCACATGCCTAACAATGCATTCCTTAAATTCTGTGAGTTTTCAATCAAATGTCTACCCACGATGGAAATACCAGTCCTATCAGCTTGAAGCTTGTATAGAGGTAAAAGTTACATTATATTTGTTAACATTTTATCTTCTTTCCACTCTCCACTCTCCACTTTATCTTAGAATTTGTACAATCAAAATTATGCACGTTTTCCATACTTAAAAACCATATTTCCAAAGCCAAGTACATATCTTTATTAACAAATATTATCTGTATATTTAATTATTAATAGATATTAATCATATAAAAAATTAAGCTTCAATTTTTGCCTTTAATAAAATAAGCCAACCAACCTCTGTAGCAAAAAATATTTGAATGAAAATATGTATTTCTTTGAAAGAGAAATCTTTGAGCAGAAAACTTCCTTCCAATTCCCGTAGCTAATTAATTACAGAAATAGAACTTTAAATTTTGAAATTTGGATGGAGATAGCAAAAAAATTTCCAGAAATTGGGAAATTCCTTGACTGCCAAAATTTTGAATCTATGAAAATTTCGAAATTTCGAGGTTTAGATAGATCTAAACTATGGTTATCAATAGTCATAACAATCTTAACAAAATAATCAAAATCAAAATTCAAACAATAAAGAAAATTATTGCCAAACAAAAAGACTAAGTTATTACTCAATTAAAAGCAATAACCAAATATGGATCAACTAAAAGTTTAGAAAGCAAGAATCTTTTAAAAATATTGTGTATTCAAAGTTAAAAAAGGTGGACTTATGTCAGATCTGCCCATCAAGTGTGCACAAATCAAATACAAACAAACTGAAATAAAATATAAAAAAGTTAGAAACAAAAAATGAAAACAAAGCAGTTAAATATAATCCAAAGGGTGAAATATCTATTGTGACCAAAATAATTTTATTTGACAATAAAAAAGAAAAATATTTGGTCTTGTGAAGGATGGCCACTTAGAAAATAAAATAAGTGACACCTGTGTTTCCTTCTTTGGATACCCTTTTGCCTTCTCTTTAATTTGTTTTTCTGAAACAGAGATTTTATATTGATGGGATCAAATAAATAATTGGTAGATCTGAAGGACTAAATATATGTTCATTTGTGATTTAAAAAAAAAAGAAAAAAAAGAAGTAGAGAGAAAAACTACATCGAATTCGCTATTTATTGAATTTGATTGTTTGAAGACTATATAAGCTTTTAAAACTACACCGATTTGAAGACTATATAAGTTAATTATTCACTTATGTCTCACAGATTAAGTTTAAACATTCGATTTTAACATAATATAGCTCCTGATCTTTTTCTAATTGGGTGTTATTTTCCTTTATGATTAGATTATTTAAAGTAAATCATGAAAAATCAGTTAGGGTTGTGAAACATGATTATTTTGCAAGTCGTTTGTGCATACAAGCTAGATGAATATGTTTATTGAGCCAAAGTTCTTTTGTTCTAGAGACCATTATGTGTTCTTTTTTGTTACTCATTGTCTTGTTGTGCAAGTTTCTTCATTTGTTGATTGCAATAAAGTGAAGATTGTTTCGGTTTAGAGAGACCTTAAATCCTCTATTTTTGAGAAGAAATTCTTACTGTTTGAGGAACTCGACACAGTTACGAGAAATAATTCTTTATTTTAGGAGACCCTCTTTAAGATCCATTATTGTGAAGTGAGTTTGTTGATTTTTGCGGCATTTAATTTTTAGACTTGCTGATAATGATTGACGTATCCTTTATTTTAGCTAATTTTCTTGGATTTTTTTTTTAAACAAAATGCTTTTGGTAACAAACTTTTTTACAATAACTTCAAAAATAAAATTCTATTATTAAAAACTAATAATAATAAAAATAATTTCAAAAATAGGTTTTAAATTAAACCTTGTTTTGTAAGGTGTGTTATATTTATTAATACTTTTTTTAGAAAACACACTCTTTTCTAATTCTAATTACCTAAAGGCTAATCAAGAATCTACACTAATAAACACACTTTATATTATTAATTGTTTCAAAGGTGTCTATTGAAAATGGATTTTGTTTAAAAACTATGTTTTCCAAATATATTATTAAAATATTTAATAATGTAGTACACTAATTAGGATAATGTAGCACTTTGCCTGTCAATATAACCCAAACTTGTATAAAGTGCATATATTCAATTAGAAGTTTTGAGATTCAAATATCTCTACTTCATCTTGAACTAAAATTGATTATGATGATAGTAACAGTAAATTAGTGACCCTATTTGATAACCATTTAAACTTTAAAAATTGTGTTTGTTTTATTACAAATTAATTTTTATTGATAATTCTCATATTTCTTATTGAATTCTTAGTCACTCTTAAAAATAAAAGATGAAAAAAAACAAGTTTTTTAGAACTATTTAATACAACGAAGAAAAAAAAAACATTCACAAAATGTAGATAACAAAACATATATATTATATATAAAAGGTTTTTGTATATAGATGACCTCTTTTTAGAGATGATCATAGTGAAAATTGGGTAATTTTTTTCTTTCTAAAATCAATCAAAAAGTGATCTTCTATTTGGGTCAGCATCTTGTCAATTTACAAATTTGTCCCTAAAACCACGTATGCAATTGAAATTTTTTTTAATTAAATTAATAGACATAAACATTTAAATATTGAGAAGTGAAATATTAAATGAAACATTAAAGTTTAAAAAGGTAAATTTTGAAACCTATGAATAAAATTGAAACAAACATTTTGAAAACTAGGGAACGAATTAAGAAAAATTGCATCAAATAACAAAAATATTTAGAAAAAACATCTTTTATTTATTTATTTTTTATATATATTGTGAATATGACAAATATAACAAATAATTAGTGATATCATAGGAATATTAGAGTCTTATCGATTTTAAATGTATTGCTTTTGCAATTTAGAAAATGTAGTGACATCATTTTTTTTTGCTATTTTTGCAAGTGTTCCATAAATTAAGCTCAAATTTAAAATTTTAAGTATCGAAAGTATTAGCATATTGTAAAAGCTAAGCGTTAGAGACTAAATGAAATGTAAATTTATAATGTAGGAATAAAATGTTTGTTCATTTCTTGATAAAAATACTTGTTATGACTTTCTTCGTTCCTAGTTATCGCCTGAGTGAGCTTAATAAAAATATTTTAGAGAGTAGTATTTTCAAAATAAGTTTTGACTAAATGGTATTAACATGACTTTGACATCTAAAGGTCGAGACTCAATTCTTTCATATAATTATTGGGCAAGTGTTGTACCCAAAGATTACTTCATACAACTATTTATGCATATATTAGGAATAAATGAAAAATGGTTGAAAGTTTAAGAAACCAAATGGTTTGATGAGACTGAAGGTTAGTTATAGATTAATAAATTTTTAACAAATTACTCAACTTAATTAATGTACGATATTAATAAGTTAAACACTGATCAGACCTTTTTATTAATAAATCTTTGTGAATTTAATTTGGATATTGAATAAATTGAAAATGACTTGAGTGAGAGAGAGAGAGAAAAGAGAAGTCATCATAGTCATTGAAGTAAAGGCTCTTCATAAATATTTGTATCCTACATTTCTCATTTATTTATTGTTCCTATCAAATTATTAATTTCTGGTCTTCTCTCCATTTAATGCAAAGTTCTTTATTTAATAATACTGTTTTTCTTTCTTTTTCTTTTTTATTTATTTTAGATTAGAGTTAGTTGAATAATACATCACACATTGGATGATTTATTTGCGAGAAATATTTATTATTAGAGATGTCCACTAGTCGAAAAATATTTAAACTATGAATTAATAAAAATATGTTTGAAATGTCCATTTTTTTCGCGAATAAAAATATACATTTGAATCGTTTAAAATTGTTATGTGTTCATAATATTGAAATAATTTACAAGATAATAAATCTCCCAATAATTTTTGTATATGAATATTTGTTATGCATCTAAACATTTATAAATTTGATCACAATTAATTAATTTCATATGACATTCTAAACTTCATTCCATGATCATTTTGTTTTTTGTTTTAGTTTTGAGAATCAATTCATTTTTTCAATATATTTTTTAATTGCCATAGTTCAATCCTTAATCAAATTTTATAAACAAAATAATTTGTTTTTTCAGTTTTCAAAGTCTAACTTGGTTTTGTTAATAAAAGTAGATAGAAAATGAAAATTTTGGAGGTGGGATTAGTGTGATTTATAAATTTAATTTTTAAAAAATAAAAATAATAATGAAATAATTATCAAACCACCTATTTAAATGAAAATTTATAATAAATAATTGCACAAATTTAAATGTAAAATTATAGTAAATAGTTAACTAATTTTTCTTTCAGAGGAATTTTCTTTATTTTTTTTCTTTCTAAAATTAATATATCAAACGAGTAAATTTTCTCTCGAAAAAACTGAGGTCTAGTAATTTATAATACGATATATAATAGATATTTCAATTTTAAATAATAAATTAATTGTTTATAACATAGACATAACTTTTTCTTAAGCTTAAGAGTATTTTTAAAACTTTTCAATATTCCAGAAGTATTTTTGAAACAAAATTTTAACGATTTTCATTTAAAACAAACAAATACTTTTTAACTCTTTTCAAAAGTTGAAGAACATTTTTAAACTTCTGAAAGTTTATGAATATTCTTTACACAAACTACAAAATTTACAATAGAAACTGTAAACTAAAGCTTTTAAAATTACTAGTAATAATGGATACGTTTAATACACGAGAAAATGACGTTGTTTTAAGTTAAAATTTTAAAATAGTATCCTATTGTCCATGATATCAAATACACAAATTTTTTCTTTTCTAAGACTAGAATGTAATAAGAGAGTTGTAACGTTTGTGCAGTGTAACTATGCTACCCTTATTAATGTGGTAGAGCATAAAGCTTTTGTTTTGCTGGAGTTGATTGGCTCTGTGGGTGTTGTTGTTTGGCGATTGGGTTGGTTTGTTTTTGTTGATAATTCTTCTTCTTGCTCAGGATTTTTTTGTGGTTGCGACTACTTTCTATCATTACATTCTCTTTCCCTTCTTTTTTCTCTAACTAATCAAATCATTTTTTAAAGGCATGTTTTTTTTTATTATACATCACTCATAAATAAATAAAGAAAAAGAAAAAGAAAAATTGTATTAGATAGCAAATTAGTTTATGTATTTTGCAAAAATGTCTTTAAGATTAATTGTGATTTTGCAAATATAGCAAAAAATAATCAAATTCAAGCTTTTATATACGTGTGTTGGACTTTGTTTTTGCTATTTTTACAAATAGTTAGGAAAATATGTGTACTATAGACTTAATTATTATAACTTGTTTTGTCATTTTTGCAAGTGAAAAAAAAAAGTTTGATGTATTTACCTCCACTCACAAACATGGGCGGATTTATTAAAGGGTCGGGGGCACGTGTCCCATTCTCAATTTTTGTATTTGAATATTAATTTTGAAGTGTTAAATTATAGTATATATTAAATAATGTTCTATTATTATTAAATTTTACCTCTGGTATAGTGGTTGTGTCCCCGAGGTTTTGAGTTCGAATTACATTTACTACATCCTGCTCACAAACCCATTGATACTAATTGCGTATTTATTAAGACTCAAGAAATACATACATTAGAAGTTTATATTTTTTTTTGGGTGAAGAATCTGTAAATTGGTTACCTTTTGTATTTTATGAAGAATTATTGATATCTTCATTAGTGGTTTCATTGTATCCGGGATAAGAGATTTAAAGAAGACTTTTCTACTGGGGAGTCTTGTCATCTTCATTAGATTCAAATACATTTAAGGGGAGCTAAATTATTTTCAGTTTTTTTTTATAACTAAAAAGAGTACTAGATCTAAGAGGAGTGTCTTCTAGATTGTTAAAGTGTTATACTCATTTGAATCTTAATAAAATCTGCTTATCTGAGCTAGAAGAGCTCTCCAGACGTTGGTGGGTTCACTGAACTGGGTTAACAAAATCTTCTGTGTTCTTTGCATTTTTTTTTATCTTGTTGCTCCTGTAGCTATTCCTCTAGTTATTAAATACACTAACAACTATAGAAAAATTATTTCGCTTTTTCAATTGATATCAGAGCGGGTTGATTGTTGGGTCATTGAGTCTTTATTGCATGGCATCGATTAGGGAAGGTGAGTCAATAACTCGTTCTTCAGTTTAAGATGGCAAAAATTATCCTTATTGGAAGGCTCATATGATAGCTTTTCTCAAATCAGTTGAGAGTAAAACCTGGAAAGCTGTCATCTCCTATTGGGAACCATCTACTATTATTGTTAAAGGTAAAAGAATCGTTTTTCAATCCATTCATGAAGAATACCCCGTAGGAAGGTTATTGTTAGATTTGTTATCAAGTTAGACATATCTTTTAAGTGAAGGGTATGGTCACTTTCAAGCTGAATGTCCAAATTTTCTAAGAAAACATAGAAAAAGCTTTGGCACTACTCTATCTCATATGAAGAATTAGATGACACTGATGATGAAGGAGATCAGTATAATCGAGCTTTTGTCAGTAATTTTTCTGAAAATCTCTCATAATCGAATATTAAAGATTCCATTATTAATAAGGAAAATATCCTGACCTATGATCAGCTTCACAATCAATGGGAGGAAGACTCTTCGACTCTTAAAATTCAAAAAGAAAAAATTTATGAGTTAATTGAAGATAATCAACATCTATTATCTATTATATCTTCATTAAAACATGAGCTGAAGGAAACAAGGACTAAGTATGAAAATATATCTAAATCAGTTAGAATGTTAAACTATGGTACTGATAATTTAAATAAGATTCTTAAAACAGGAAAGTTGAGACCAAACAAAGAAGGTATCAGATATAATTATCAAGATAAATAGGGTAAGCAGAACAATTTGACTGTGTTTATTCCCGCCAAGAACAAGAAAGTAGATGAGTTATCAAGAAAGGTTGTTGTGTTTGTTCCTATCAAAAATAAGAAAGAAGATGAGTTATCAAGAAAGACCGTTACTGCTAAAGGAAATCAAGCCCAAAATAAACTTGTTAACAGGAAATAAAAAATTTGGGTTTGTCATTATTGTGGTAAACATGGGCATATCAGACCATTCTATAAATTACAAAATTATATATTCTCTCGTCAAAAGGTCTCTTCCAAGCAAATATCAGCATCCTTTCACCAGAAATCAAATATTCTTAGTTACAAGCCAAAACAACCAAAGATGGAGTGAAGGATAAAACAGTCTTCTATTAAATGCAATGTTGCCTTAAAGGCTCTCCTTCTTGCTTCCAGTTCAGCACCTGAAGGCCAAGACTGATTTTTTTATGTTCAAAGAGGGAGAAACTGCGGTTGATGATGATTATTTTTCTTTTATGATGACTGGTTGATGGTGATTATTCTTTTGAAGGATTGGTGTATGGTTAATTAATGATTATATTCTTGGAGAATTTATGTGTGCAGTTTTTTAGGATGAATTGTGATTCATTCATTATCTTGTTCTGGAAGATATGTGATCACGTTGAAATAAAAGATTTTTTTAGTTAAATAAAGGAAAGATAAAACATCTTTTAGTTAATTAAAAAAAAGATAAAATATCTTTTGTTTAAACAAGAAGATAAAAGAGTTTTCTTATATTTAGGAATATTTTATCGTAAAGAAGGGGTTCGTCCGTTTTCTTCAAAGAAAAGAGTTTCTTGCCTCTTTAAAAGAAGATCTTTGAATATAAAATCCATGTTTCGTAACTGCTATTCAGAAGTTTATATTTTTGTTAGTGAAGAATTTGTATGAAGGTAAATTAGTTACCTTTTTTATTTTATGAAGAATTATTGATATCCTCGTTAGTGATTCCATTGTATATCCTAGATAAGAGATTTAAAGAAGACTTCTCTTCATTAGTGGTTCCATTGTATTCGGGATAAAAGATTTAAATAAGACTTTTCTACAGGGAGAGCCTTGTCATCTTCATTAGTTTTAAATACAATTCAGGAGGAGCTGTATGACTTTTAGTTTTTGTTTATAATACTAAAAAAAATACTAGGTCTAGAGGTATCTTTTAGATTGTTAAAGTGTTATACTCGTTTGAATCTTAATAAAATCTGCTTATCTAATCTTAGAAAATCTCTTCAGACGTAAGTGAGTTCACCGAACCGGGTTAACAAAGCCTTTTGTGTTCTCTGTGTTTTTTATCTTATTGCTCCTTTAGCTATTTCTCTAGTTATTAACCACACTACCAACTATTGAAAAATCATTTCACTTTTTCAGTGAAAATCACAATCTTATCTTTCTTCAATTTGGAGACTTCAATTAATAAGAACAACGGATCTGAAAACTTTCAAATTGGTTTAGTGATGGCAGGCTAATAAAAACACTAAAGAAGAAGAAATCTTAAAAAGAATGCTTCAATGTACATCCTTCCATGCATGTAGACATGACCTCTCCCACATTTAAATAATCTCTTGCTATGTTGTTATTTTATTCTCAATCCAATAATCTATTTATAAGATTTGACTTGTGTAGTTGGTATTTGATTTGATTTGTAATAGTAATGCAATCTCAATGCTTTGATTAAAAAATAATAATAATTTGCAAAATTACTTTAATTAATTAGCTATAGTATAATGGTATATTATTTCAATTCAACTTTAAAACCTCTAAAAATCTTCTAATTCAACCGTGTTGAACAACTAAATTAAATGATTTTATTAATGATTCAAAATGTATATTTTTATGAAGATTAAAACAATCGGACAAACTTCATTGATTATCTACACATGTTATTATTAGATGATATGATGACAAATTTGCTACTAAATTAATAGTGAGAACACTCAAAATCAAAAGATAAAATGAAAACAAAAAAATTTCTCTACATATAGGCTTTTCTATAAACTATAGACTAGATATTATATAGATATAGAATAGTTATAAAACTCGTGCACATGTGACATTTTGTAGTTCTAAGTATTTTTCTTACCCAATGTAATACCTTTTATTCTAATGTTACTATATATCCACCGTATTAATTATTTCTTTCAATTTAATAATTTAATTTATAATTTATCTGAATTTTGGATCTCATGAAATTGTTTAAAGTAGTTATTGTGTATTTTTTACAAGTGCGATTGTACATTGAAAGAATCAATACACTCTACCAATTCAATGTGTGTAACCATCTCCATCCAGCAAATGCTTCCAAATGATATCTATTGCATTTTATCTTGAAAAATAACATCAGATCCTACGACATTAATTGCATTATAAAAGTATCTCTGTTGTCTTCCAAATGATACCTACACTCAAAAAATCATAACCACTTATCGAATGGCAATATGAAAATTCACAAAAACATATAAATGCAAAAGGGTATATAAAGATTCTTCCTACAAAAACCCCTTTTAACACTACAAGAAAAGTGACCTTCGTCGACGTAGCAAAACGTCGCAAAAACTCCAAACAACGTCGAGAAAGTTTATTGCGACGTCGCAAATGACGTCGGCAGGTACGTCGGGATAGGCGCGTCGGGGATTCTTCACCGACGCAGATCACGTCAACGTCGGGAAAACTTTCGGTGGCTATCGCGACGCGGCGTCGCAAAAGGTTCACGACACCGCGTCGGAACAGGATTGCTCAAATTCGTCGTTCTTTGAATTTTGATGCTTTCTTTCCAACTGAACTTTCTCTTCCTAAGAAATTCCTGTTTCTTTATGGATGTTCATTGATTTCTCGTCTTATTCCTTTTAGTATTTTTTCGGATAGGTTTTTTTTCATGAAAATTTACAATTTTTCTTATTTGAAATATGAGACATGATCTTCAGAGAAGGGAAAGAGAGAAAGTATAAAGAATGAGAGAGGGAGATGGAC
>JBBPDI010000023.1:27807914-27819291 GCA_037974545.1 Cucumis variabilis | reverse complement strand
CAATTAATTGTGATTTTTATATTTAAATAGGTGAGTATTAAATATTTGTGGTTTGTATTCTATTTGTCTATTTCTATTCATTTTCATTTTTAAATAATTAGTAAATTTGATTTATTTCTTGACATTTAAAGGTTTTTTTTTTAAGAAAATGGAGGAGTTTTACCTCTAGGAGAAAAAAAAATAATTTCAATATTAAATGTTATAACGTGTCATTATTTTTTTTGCCATGGAGAAGTTGCAAGATTTTCTTTTTTTTTTTTTTGAAAAATGATGAAATTTTATGTTAAGAAAGGAAGTAAAAGGATATCATTATTTTGGTGATGTGGAATAGTTTTAGGTTGAAGAATTTTTTTAAAGAAAGTTTTTAAAGACCATTTAGTTTTCTATTTCTAGACCATTAGTTTCTCTATCATTTATTTCTTCCACAACTACATTTGTATATCTCACTTTATATATACATACAAGCTCTCTCTTGTATTCACAACAATAAGCCATGACAAGTTTATTATTGATCAACAACATGGTTGATAGTTTGATTTTAGAGATATGAAAGGGTTGGAAAGGAAAAACAAAAGGTGGGATCGAGTATAGCTTAATTGAGTATATGTGTCCATCAATTCAATAACAAAAATAAAAAGGATATCAAACATTAGTTGGTGAGCGAAAAATCGAAGAAGAAGCAATCAACTATATGCAGGCAAAAAAAGTTAAAAAAGTTCTTTTCCACCAAAATTCATGAAATATCAACTTTGAAGTACAATTCAATTACTAAAATCATTGGAATCTTTAAATCTCTTTTTTATGGATATGAATGAAGATTAAAGTGTTAACACATGTAAATTTGGATTTTTTTAGAGAGATAATATTTGCTTTTCCTTTTCTTTTTCGTGCTCCTGTTATTATATTGTTATTAAATTAAACTTTCTTTATTGTTATATTTCACTTACAACTCTTCGAATCTCTATTATATTTGTTTGGTGTTTTTTATAGGTGTAAATAAGAATGATATTTATTTGATTTAGTTACATATAAATTTTACATTTTAATCAATAATTTGTTTTATGTATATCATATTAAATCATTTTAAATCTAATATGTCTCTTATCAACCATAAAAGAAAAATGTGTCTGCTATGTATATAAAATATGAAGAAATGCTATATAACATTTGTATAATTGAAAACACTTGATTTTTATAACATTTCTTCGATACTTAATAACTATGATATTTATAAAACGAAAAGATAATCGAATTAAGAAACTCTTTTAGAATGTATTTATGTTTATACTTTAAAATACTACAAATAAAATTGTATTGTTTAATACTAATATAGGGAAAAAAAAAAAGAAAAAATATTTACACCATTTAGAATGATTTTGCAAAGGATCAACTAGAAGAATAACAATTTTAAAGTTGTCATTTTGAAAAGTAGCAAAACTACTTTTTTTTTCTTTTAAAAAATGACAAAATGAAAAGAATATAATAAATAAGAATTTGAAAAAGCCCAAAATACCCCTATACATAAAGTGTAAGCTACTTTCTTAGAACTAAAAGAAAATAAATACACTTTAATAAATCTTGAATACATATTTGTCCAATGAAAGTTAGAACCCTTATTTCATTTTTCAACTCGTTGCAATGATCTTCATGCTTCATTTTTCATTTCTGTTTTTCGTTTCTCATCTTCCATTTTGAAAATCTTCCTTTGTCTCCACTTTTCATTTTTCTTTTTTAATCTCATCTTCTTTGAGCGGGCAAACTCCAATCTCCACCCTCTTCCATTTGAAGTTTAAATTTCATCTTCAACTTTATCATTATTTTTAAGAAGAATAATAAACATTTGAAGCACACAACATTAAATTCATTTTCCATCTTCCATCTTTGATTTTCAAGTATACAACTTGTAAACGCTTGGGTAGAAGAACGAAAACCTTAATTCAAAACAAAAAGATATAAAAGTTATCTTCCTTGTCTCTTAGGGAAATTTTAGTTGTTTTTTTTTCTAAATTAATATTATTTATTTAATAAAATGTATATAAAATTTAGGACGTTTTATCTAAAAACACAATATCTTAGCCTATTTTATTGAAAAATATTAATTTTAAAAAATAAATTAAGATCTAATACGAAATTTAATTTTAATTTCTAAATTATTAAGGGTTTAAAGATTCAACTTATTTTGAAACAAAAAATGTTGAGATTTAATTTTCAAAAAAGAATAATAAAAAGGTTGAGATGTTAATAGGAAAACTAATTTTAATTTTCAAATTCAAAATTCATAATTTAAAATTTAAAAATAAATTAAGATCTAATATATTATTTTGAAATAAAAAAGATGACGAAAAGGTTAGTATATTTTGAAATAAAAAAAAAGGTTGAGATTTAGCCAATAAAAATTAATAATATTATTATATTAAAATAAAAAATGAATAAAACTGTTAAAATCTTAACATAATAGTGAAATAAAAAATGAATAAAGTTGTTGATATCTTTTAAATTCGAGATATTAGGAAGAAGTTATGATAGAGTTCTCTACATTATTAACACGTCAAAATTAATTACATACTCATAATTGCATATCACAAATTAATTATACTGGAAAGACTTTTGATAAACTCATAACTATATATCACAAATTAATTACACAGATAAGACTTTTGATAAGAACGTAATATATTGAAATAATTACATTAATTATACTTTTAAACCAATATTGATATAAATTTTAATTTAATTAATGTTATTAAGTCAAATGAACATGTTTTGGTTTAAGAGTTATTCTAAACACAATTAATGTAATTGTTTTCTAATTTTAATTCATTTCCAGCATTGTATGAATTAATGGTATTGAACTAATTATATATATATATTTAGAATACGTTAATTAGAATTAAATAAGAAACATTGGAAAACAAATAAATAAGCGAGTTCTCACTTAAACAAAAAAAACATAAGAAAAATTTAATTCAAAATAATAATTGGTTATTTTTGTGATTCAACCGATGAAAGTTATTTTTATATTAAAACTTTCTTTTGAAATAAAATCAATGGTTGAAATTCTCCTAAATTCAAAATAATAATTAGGTTATTTTGAAATTTCATTTTAAAATCAATAGTTGAGATTCTCCAATTCGAAAATTAATAATTTGGTTATTTGAAATTCAAGCCATTAATGTTATTTTGAGATAAGATAGCATACAAGTTGAGATTTTTCAATTTCGAAAAATAATAATTATGTTATTTTCAAATTCAATTTGGTTATTTTAAAATTAGTAAGATTGAATAAAGTTATTAAAATGTTAAATTAGTTGAATACTAAGATATTAAGAAAAAAAGTTATGATATGGGTTGCTATATCTTTTCATAAAAAATAATTGAATGTTGATAAATGTAGACAAAATTAATTACAATGTACAAAAACAAAATAATTACAGTTGGGGAATGTGAGTATTTTGATATTTTATAAAATACCATGTATGTGCAAAAAATGCTATTTGCTAAAATTCAAAAGAAAAAGTGGTTTTGTCATTTTCCAAAATGGCCCCTAAAAATGTTGTTATATCTCTTATTATTCCAAAGAAAAAGCTCACCAAAATGTCCAAGTCCATCTATGCAGTACCAAAAATGTCCACACAAATTTTGTGAATTCTTAACCCACGACTAATTGGTCACCACGTGCAACTTATTGGGTCTTGGAATATCATTTTCTATCCTTATAGATAGAGATATGACATTATACTTTCATCTGAGATAGAAAATGATAAATCTCTATCTATCCCAGACAAATAAATGTCTATCTGATATAGACAAAGATATAGTTCAATTAATATCTATATGAGATAAACAAAGATAGAATACTATGAGAATCTATCTGAGATAGATAATGATGGAATACTTAATAGTTTTTGTGCTTGAAAATTGATGGTACCATAAAAAATATTTACAACTCAAGAAAATAATAAATAAAAAATATCATTCATAAACTCTAATGTCAATCCATATGTCTATATATGTGTTACAATGCAAAATAATGATTACATCATTTGGTTTATTGGGTGAAGTTTGCAAGCTCTACTATTGTGACTTTTACGATTACAACAAGAACATTTTGATAAACTTTTAGATTCATCTATAGATAAAATTCTTTGTTCTCTAGGTCTTCCAGCTTTACATTGACTAATAATGGAAGGTAACATTTTCATGAGGTAACGTTTTCATGACATCTTCTTCATTTCTCCGATCCGAATAAACTCCAAATAGATTGAACACAACTGTTGTATATTGCTCATAATGTTCTTATATAATAAAACTCACCTATTGGAATAGACATGGTGTTCTACAAAATGAAAAAAAAATTATATAAAAAACTGTTAGAGAAAATATCTATAAAACTATCTAATCAACTCATAATGAAATTAACTATCTCGATAGATAGAAATAGATTTTTATTTCTATCTATCTAAGAGATAGTAGTTTATTTATATCTATTTCAATAGACAGAGATAAAAGTTTTTCTCTGTCTATCACAAAACAAAGAGATAAACAAAGATAGGAGTCCATCTCCGTTTATCTGTTATAGACACAAATCTATCTCTTTGTTTTGCGATAAACCTTCTCTTTTTCAAGCAGCAACTAGAAAAATCTTTCAAGACTCTAGGTAGATGGCTTTGTGATAGACAAGTATAGAATTTCTTCAATAGACAGAGATGAAATTCTATCTTTGTCTACCTTTGCGAAGAAGCTAGTTGTCTATCTTTTCAATCTTAGATAGGTTGTGATAGTTTTCTATTCCTTTCTATCAATTCTGGTGGTTTTGCTCAATTTTCTTGGACAGGGGAATAATGATGAGCTCTATCATTTTCTATTTGAGATGACATCAATAAATAAGTTTTGATAGTTTGTAGCTCTTGGTTTGTTGTTTTTTGTTTAATTCTATTTTTGTTAAATAAATGAGTTTTGATGAAATTAATTATCCAAAAGTGATATATAGAAATATATTTCTATCTCTATCTATTTCAAATAGACAAAGATAGAAGTCTATCTTTGTCCATTACAAAGCAAAGAGATGGACAAAGATTTGTGTCTATCTCTATCTCTCTCTGTGAAAATTCGAGATAGAGTTCTATTTTTGTCTACCAAGATATATCTTTCTATCACAAAAATATTATTGACTCTTTAAATTAAGGACATAGATAAAAGTTGGGTGCCTTTCAGTTATAGTGAGAGAGAAATAATTAATTGAATCTATAAATTTAGAAGATTAAGACAAAGATAGATAGACATCTATCTCTACCACAAAACAAAGAGATAGGCAAAGATAAACATATATCACTGACAATTTGTGATAGATAGAGATATGAGTATTTGTCACACCCCCTTCCAGAGCTCTTTAACTTAACCCTAACTTAGCTCCAAAAGAGGGTGCAAGTGCTGATAGGTGTTGCCATAACTTGACAACACTCACCAATTGACTAAACTTGCCTAACTCAACTAGCAGTCTCAAAACAAATACATGCTTTTATCAATAACTTTAACTACTAGTTGTAACCTATGTAAGACAATAGCAAAAGTTTAAACATGAATAATCAACAGAATCTTAAACATGATACAACCCTTTTTTTTTACTAATCTGACATATATTAACACATACATTTATAGCAACAGTAGTTATGCTAAATGCTCGCCCTAAATCTTAACTTACCGAGTTCATACTAGACCTCAATAAATCCTATTAAACATTTTAATTTAATTTACCCAGTAGTAGTAATCTCAGCACTTAAGATGCACAATATGTACCTAAAAGGTGAGAACACATTTGAAAGGTTAAGTACAAAAACTTAGTGAGTGACAATTTTATAAAACATGTTTCCAAACACAATTTAGCATAAATTCTTAACTTTAAGAAACATTTAAGTAGTAAGAAACCATTTCATAAACATGACACTTGTAAACATTAAACTTTTGATAATATTTCATAGATCTTTTGTAAACTATGGATTAATAACCCAAGTAGTACTAGCACCTCATCGTCATAAGACGGACTAGGCATCAAAGCACCTCATCATCAGTAAATGTACTAGGTGGCAAAACACCTCGTCAACTAAAGAAGGACCTCATCATAGGCATAAAAAGTATACCTTCCTTGATGGACTATAGACCATAGGCTCATAAGCCTTTCCACCAGTAGTGTAGTTAGCCACATATGCACAATATGTCCTATAAATAGTACTCTTTAACATTCAAGCCTAGGATAAAATATGTTTGAAAACTTAAAACAAACTTTTTCTCTCAGTTCACATGGTCGTAAACATACTTTTAAACATAATGTAAACTTAGGAAACTTAACTTAAAACCATGCTTTGCTTAGATCATAAATTTAGCTTGCAAGTACTTAAACATTTATGCTTTGCAAAATATCGGTAGAAATCAGAAAGCTCAATAAACTTCTTAAAACATACTTTAAACACTAACTTGTAAATCATGCTTTAGAAATCAATGTTTTCACTTACAATACTTGGTTAACCATTGGTTTAGAACTTCTTCCAAATTCTCCTTGACCTGAAAAATCCATATTTGAGTCTTAATAAATTCCTTGGCCATGAAAAATATCCAAAATTTGATCAAAATTACAAAAATAGCGAAATGGCCCAAAAATCATATCATGGCACTATTGGCCACATGGCATAGACGCAGGCAGCTCGCGTGCGCATAGGGATCATGATGCCCAACCACATGCCTGTCGTGCGCATTTGGTGGCCTAAGGTTGTGCAACCCACCCCTTGTACACCGGCTATCATTCGCGTGGCGTGCTTTCTCGCTCGTTAGCCCCTCTATGTCCCAAGCATGTGCTTGTCCATGACATTGTTTTTCTATGGTCGCATACCCAAATACTCCTAAACTAACTTATCTTCTGTTTTACATTTAGTTTAGTCTATTATCTTCGGTTCACACTTTTCATATGCAAGCTTGTCCAAGCTAAAGCAGTCTAAAATGTACTATAGGGGAGACCCACTAGTTATATCCCCCGACCAAGTCTTGTCATACTCTATCAATCAAAGTTTTCTTTCCAATTGGCAGTCTTTAATGCTTTCTTTAATGATGTTTCCAATAATTTTTCTCTCTCTCTCACATTTTATAAAACAATTTTCTCAAGAACATAAAGAGACGCTACATACTGTGAGTTTGTCTGTAATGTTTGGATTTTGTATGGATGAATTGTTGACTGAGCAGAACAAGTGTTGCCCAATCGTCTGTCCTGTGTTTGAAAGGTTGTGATTGTGACACTCTTGGCACAACACTTGCCTTGTGCGCATGGTCATGCACACGCTTTGAGCGCACCTTGCCGCTCAGCTGTGCCATGGTCGTGTTGCATGTCTAAAAACATCCAAAATAACCTCTATACCTGCTTTGCACGTACACGCTCAGCCCTTTGACGTCTTGTTGCTTGGCCACTTAAGTCTTGCTTAGAAACTGTGAAATTTTTCAGAATTCATCATTCAACTGTCAGTGCTTATAACTTTAAATCCAGACCTCAAATTGAAATATTTTATTTTAAAAACTTGTTTAAAATTGTCTTAACTTTCTTACCTCAAAATTTCAGCCCAAAACTCCAAGTAATACGTTTTGTGGATTTTTGAAAGTGAACATTGTTCAGATTCTCTATGGAAAAGACCTTTTCCTCTTTGTTCAATTAGTTTCAATATATCCTAGAGTTCTTTCTGTGCAACAAGCCTCCTTAGTAATTTAGACACATAAAAAAGGTGTTTGCAAGTGGTTTCAAGCAAAACACATGAGTAGTTTGCTTCCTCTCAACGTCCAAAGTTAGCCTTTTATAGGAAACCTTTCATGCAACATGATGCCACCTCGTACCACCCCCTACTTGTGGCAAAAATGCATTTTATATGTTGTGGTCACATGGATACCACCAAATCGACATGCCTCGAAGCCTTGAAGCTTCATCATCTCGCCTAAGACTTAGTTCCACGCCCAAACCATCACTTTGTTCACATGCTAACCTCATAATGATGACCACAAGGCCCAACCTTGCTTAGCCCACCCACTAATGTCCATACCTAGCAAGTTTCCTCACCTAGCCATTTCCAAGCTCCTCGCATAGCAAATTGGTCGACCAATGCCACTCTCTTAAAGGTTATTTTGCCAACCCTTCATGCTTGACGCCTAGGCAATTCCTTAGAGGTTTTCACTTAACCAATTGGCTGCCTAAAAGAACCCTTTAGAGATTATTTGCTCACCTTGGCCACCTAGAAACTTAGTCTTCCTTGTGCTTTGAGGTTCTTGGCGACCCTCTCAGCCACATTCACAACAAACCTTTTCCATCCAAACCTTCTATTAGAGGTTCTCAAGGCTTTGCTTAGCCGCCTAGTTCCTTATTCACGCCTACCCCTATACTTAAGCCAAATTTTACTTTCCACCTTAGCTTTTAATGTTCAATCTTGACACTTATTTTTTAATCAATCTTTCCATGAATTTTTCCTTTCATTTATTTTTAACTCATTTTTCTCTTTCCTTTACCTAGTCTTTTTAACTCTTGAGGGTCCTTAAAGATTGGATTTTACACTATCTCCATCTATCACAGATAACACCCTATTTCTAACTGTTCGTGGTAGACAAAGATAGAGTGTTATAATTGTCTATCCTAGATAGACAGAAATAGTAGTAACACTCTATGTTTGTCTATTTATATATTTTGAGTTGAAGAAGATGTGGAAGATGTTAATTGAAGAAAAAGAATAATTATAAGAAAAAGAAAGAAGAAGAATTATCAAAGAATAAAAAGGAGAAGAATTTTTTTTTGTTTTATGTTCACGTTCCTTTAGAGAAAAATTCTTTATTACATGAAAGAATCTTTTCATCTTAGGTTCAATTCTTTGAACATTTCCTATGACAACTTTTTCTTTCATAGGTTTTCATATTTTAGGCAAGTGTCCAGTCTAACAACAAAAAAAAATTATAATCAACATTTCAAGATTCAATTCAAACCTTTTAAAATTTGGAGACCAAATAAAAATCACTATCAAATTTAATTAATGTTCAATGGACATATAAATTAAGTGTGTACTTTAATAACCCTTTTTAGATGAGTTATTTAGCCTATGAGGCTTAAGTTATGAAGTATCAAACATATGTTTAATGTCATATTTGATAGTTGTATGAGTACAAAAATAATTCAACCATGTTTTATAGTCATGATTAGTGAAATAGTATATAATATGTACAAAAAAGAGTCGATTTTTAGGATTAGTGAAATAGTATATAATATGTACAAAAAAAAGTCTTTTTTTTTTTTTTGTCATTCTTGTGTGTTTATGTTATTTACCAAGAGAATTGAAAAAAATGCATTTAAGGTGTAGTCTTTAGATGACACAAAGTAGTTCGGAAGAGTAAGATCATTACGCATTGGTTCTCGTTGAGATGCATGTGGCAACAACTTGCAAAAATAGAAAGTTTCGTATTTTTTAAAATTTGCATTCTTAACAAATTCAATATAAATCATATTAAATCCTATTATTTTCCTTCAGATTAATTAAAAAATAGCTCGAGGTTGTTAGTTATTGGGACTATGTTTCTTTATTTACGATTAGGGCAACCCATGATGGTTTTATTCTTTTTCCATTGGAAAAAGTTTGAATTCTTTTCTAATGTCCCCACTGCTAACTTAAAAGATGGCTAAATTTTCAAAGCATTTCAATGTGAACGAGGAAAATCTTCAAGAAACATTCTGAAAATAAGAAATGATATCTCACTGATCGGTTCAAATAGGTTCAAATAGGAATATACTGAATTGAAATTTTGAGAGAGAGGAAGCTATAAATTTGAGAGGTGGATAAGTAAAAGTACTTAGAAACGGAGTTAGAAAAGGAATCAAATGAACTGACTAACTTCATGAAACAAGTTAAAAGGCACTATTAAAAGGAAAACTTAGAAATCTTATAGTGTAACAATCCATGATCCACCACATTCCTTATACAAATATCACAAGGACGCAAGAAATTCCCAAACTTATATGTTCACTCTAATGTAGTAATCAACTTTCAATTTGGTACCAATTGGAACAAAAGATACAGTAAATGTAAAGGAATCATGCTTACCTCAAGGCTAAGAATTTTAAGCTTGTAGAGAGAAAGGAATCAAGATGTTGTCATTCAAAAATTTACTGTACTTACTAAACTAAACAAAAAACACGATTATTTAATAGTTTAACAATGATTTTTGTCATTAAATGACAAATTAAGGAAAAGATTAAATTGAAGGTTTTACATATTATGAATCCAATGAAAATAAAAGCCATGTAAATAGTATATTCACCCTACGAATAATTCATATAACTTCTCGAAGAACTCAAGGACGCAATCCTACAACCTATAGAAGAGATCATGTGCAAGTACATTCAAGGTCATAATTGTTCATATAACTTCCCAGGGTAGAAGGGAAATAACATGCTAGATAGTTATTGGGACAAATATTGACTCGTTTAATAATAGCCTACTCTCAATTTTTATCATGTATATTTTTATATTTTTATGCAGAATATGAAAGTAGACTTCAATACGAACCCAATGACATGAAAATTACTTAAATCGGAGTTCAAATGAAGGAGAACGGGCAAATTTAACATAATGGGGCATTTTGGTAAATATCAAAGAAAAGGGACACGTGTCAACCCTCATACACGCACGCCCAGCCTCGAAGTCGCGGGTTCGAAACTCAACTAACGTAAATTAAAATCGGATTTTAATTACATTGGAAAACGACGTCGGAGCTCCTAGAAGTCGCGGTTTCGAATCTCTCTTCACGCAAAATAATTACCACATATTTCTTTCAATCCGTGTCTTCATCGATCCGACGGCTCTCCGCGTGCCATGTGGCATGATCCCAGCTCACGCGCTCCTCAGCCATCGAAGTTCGAATCCCAGCCAACGCAAAAGATTTTTTTTCTAATTTTTCCAGTGGCATTTTCGTAAATAACACTTTAATTTCTGAAATTACTCCAATTTTCATTTTTTTCATTTTTTGGTAATGGGCTTAAAAATAGGGCCTATTTCTTCCATTCCTCCCTATAAATACCCCAATTAACCCCCTAATTTCATAATTCATATCCAATACATATTCATTTTCATTCCAATATTCCCTCCAATTTCTCCCAAATTTCAATTTCTCTACCCTCACTCTATCATTTTTTTTCTTCAACAATTTTTTCAGAATTATTGAAGATGGAGGGCTAAACTTTTGAGGTAATTTGGGCCTAGGAATTTTCAATCTTTGAGAATTTGATTAATTTCATTTTTCATTTCAATTAGGGTTTGATTACTTTTGATTTTCATGTAATTTTTGTGAGAATCATGAATGAATTGTATCA
>JBBPDI010000023.1:27791720-27803910 GCA_037974545.1 Cucumis variabilis | reverse complement strand
TATTCATACTGATATTGGCATTATGAACATTTTTCAAGGCATTTTGGATAACATTTGAGTGAGGATGACCTAATCTCTTATGCCATATATCAATATCATTCACATGAGAATTAGATAAAACAATACTTAAAGCAATAGAACTAGCATTAGATTCAGAGTTCAAAGAACTTGGAGAAGGTGATTTGAGGCTAAACTTGTATAGACAAACATAGGTGTCCTTGGAGAATAATTTGGCTAGTTCTCTGATCCTTCACATACCAAACAGCGGGATGAAATTTAAAAAAAATACTTTGTTATCCTTTGCAAATTCGGAGACACTATCCAAATTCTTTGTAATGGAGGGGACATGAAGTAAATTTTCCTAAACCAAGGATTTTGAAGGAATAAATGATGAATTAAAATGCAGAACCATAATGAAGTATTGGCAAACCTTACCCATTTGCTGCATATATATGATGTCCTCCATTATAATCAACTCTAGTGGATAGGTTACTCAAGCTGTGTGTTAAGTGATTTGTTGCTCCGGAGTCAGAGTACCCATTACTATCAATATTCAGATCAGGAGCAGCAATCATGGCAACCGTTCGTGGATTGAGAGGATTATTAATATAGGAAGGTGTAGATAAGTTTGGAGAAAAACCTGAACTATTTCTTGGAGCATATCGAAAGTAGCATCGATCAGTAATGTGACCGATTTTTGTGCAACTTTGATACTGAGGTTTATTTCTGTTTCCTCTTCCTCCTCTATTTGATCTACCTCTACCACGGTTCCTCTGATTATACTAAGAGTTATTATTTGTGTACTGATTTTTTTTTTATTTCCTCGGTTCAGGCTTTCACCTTCCTTTTCTAATGGTTGAGTAGCAACATTTACAGTGGGTATTTCTAATTTTATTTTCAACCTATGATTCTTAAGTGAGCAACAATGACATGATATTTTCATGTACAAGAATTTTTGTCTTTGCCGACGCAGGAAAACGTGGGTAGTTCTTATGAAAAATGTGGGCAGAACTTTTCCCCATGTTTTTTTGCGTGGGCACGTTGCATGGCCGAAACACCATCGTCTTTTCCTTTGTCCACGTTTTTTAAATTGTGTTAGTAGATATGGCCACGCAAATTAAAATCGTGGGCAGAAAAGATATTTCTAGCCACGAAAAAAATGTCGACAGAAGGTATTTTTGCCCACGATCATCATCAAATCAGCAAAAATAAAATTTCTAGTCACGTTTGTTTCGTGGGCAAAAACTGTTTCAGCCAACGAAAATATTTTTGTTGACAAATAAAATTTCTCCCCAAGCTAAATTTGTCGATAAATAATATTTGTTTCTTTTTTGCCCACACATCGAACGTCGCCAGAGCTTTCTAATTGCCAACATATTTCTAGCCACAATTATTATTAATATTGTATGCTTCTAAATTAAATTTTAAATATATAATGAATTTAGTGCCTGTAACAAAATATATTGAACCCTGCAACCTAAAATTTAAAAATAAAAATATTTCCAAACTATTAATATTTTGTCAAAATATAACAATCCATAATTCAATACTTTGTTAAAATATAACAAACAATCATTCTCTAGTGTGCCAAAGGTCATGAGTTATATTAAATTTCATTTTGGCAATACCAAAATGAACAACAAAAAAAATATTACATACACAAAAAAATGGTTAGCTTAGTCAAGTCTTCAAAAAAATATTCATTTCCCTCTTCTTCGAACTACATAAACCTGAAAAAAGTACATTAAATTGAATAAGTCCAATGTGACGTTGAAACTAAAGTCTAATTGAAAATGTGCAAAGTGTCTTACCTCTCAAAGCCGACCTACAAAACAAGTCTCAAATACTTAAGTTTGATTAAAAAATGCAAAACCAACTAAACAATAAATCTAAAAAATGTCTTACTTCTACAAATCATCCAAAAAGTTTAAAAAATATCATATACTTTAAAATATCATGTATGTTTCAAACCATCCAAAAACCTAAATAAATATCCTAAAAAGTGTCAAAACCAGCCAACCAATAAACAACTTAGTGTGACTATCAAAACACAAAATCTACAAGATACATATAAAAGGTGTCTAAGTAATAGTTCAACAAAGCATCCAAAAAGCTAAAAAATATTGCATGCTTTAGAGTGAAGGTTCAAATTAAACAAGATGCATAAATGATCTAAGTGTAACTTTCAAACCCAAAACCAATCTAGAAAGTCCTCAAAAAGTGTCTAGGTGACACTTTAACTCTCAAAACAACACTTACATGCCTCAAGTGTGACTAAGGACATGAATGTTGGAAAAAAAATCATTTTAATCAATATAACAAATAGAAAGAATTAAAAACGATATGACCATCAGATAAAAAACATATAGACAACAAAGTACCAATAAATATATATTATAATAAAGACACTTGTTAACGTGATAGGACTTACCAAGTAACAGGCTTGGCCGTGAGCAATTGAAAAGTATTGAGAATCTCAACATCAGCAGCTTTTTATCACCTAAACAAACATCTTTACCTTCCTCAAGCGACACCTTGACCTGAAAATGTAATTACATTTATCAATTTAGCTTATTGAGCATTAATAATATTGTTTTTGTTCATCAATGTCAATTAACCTTCAATTAGTTACTATGGTTATAGTAGAGAGTCAAAAGAAGTACATTAACAAGAAAGTAGATGAAGAAAAAACAAAACAAAAGAAAAAAATAATTCCAAATATGCAAACCACACCTTTTGTCAGCATTCAAGTTCAATCTTCAACTGCTTGTCATTGCTTCTCTCCTTACCCCCACAATCCCTCTAACGAATTCACCATCCCATTTCATTCATTAAAATCCATACTGATGCAAAACTATATAATTACAACAATCGCCAATAGTCCTAATCTAAGGTTGAAGTAAGAACAAACCATAGAGAAAATCAGCAACTCCTCCCACTACAATAAGAAACCAAAACTCAGAAACTAGCCAGTAGAACATAAAACAAAGAAGATCCAAAGCTCCAAAATTCAAAACAACATGAAACCTCAATTCAACAAAAAAAAAGGCAAGATCTGAAACATGAACTCATCAACAATAACAATCAGTATAATACCAATTCCACATTACAATTTCATATAAGTAAATTGATTTATTCATTCCACATATAAACCAAACCCAATGGAGAATGATGTAATATGAATTGGGTAGTATATATATATTTATAAATTTGTTTAATTTAACTTCTTAATCCCGATAGACCTAAAAACTTAACTTCACTCATGAAGGTAAGTAGAGTTCGAACATAGGAATTACTGATAAACCCGTCTTAATATCATCTTAAATTAGCTATTGAAACTAAAAGCTTAAGTTTATGAGTTTAGTAAAGAAGAAGCAATATATGAAATGGACAAAAGAAGAAGAATGAGAAGAGACAGAAATTAGATCTTGCAGCTCTATGCCAAACAAATTGCAGCTCCAAGGATTAAAACTTCTGAACCCTATTGCTCAAATGTCACCAAAGGGTAGCTCTTGTAATCCCCCACACTAGAAAACCTAGCCTCACAAGCCCCACAACATTTATCTACAAACCCACAGCGCCGATTCACCGAATTTTGAAGAATGACGCAGGTGACAGAGAGGGCCAGAGAGTCGAAAAGGTTATGAAATTTGGCGGCGACGTGCGGCATCCACGTGCACGATGAAGTTAGGGGAAATGCTATTGTGAAGATGAAATCGAACAGGGGGCTTGTGTGGGAGAAAGGGAGATTGGGAAAATGGGGGGAAAATTTATAGGGAAAGGGAAAAATGAGAGGGAAATCTAAAAAACAAAAGAGTCTTTTTTTTTTAATATATAAAAAGGGAAAAATGTGGGTAAAGAAAGTATAGTAAAAAAATAGTTTATAAAAAGGGTTTTTTTGTCACCTAAATTACTTCAAAAAATATTTAAAACATCTATCCATACACGATAAATAAACATCGATAGAAATTCAACTTAAAAATTTTCTTTAAGACCACACAATTTTTTGTCGACGTATATATTTTCGTTGGCAAAAAGGATAATGTGTCCACACAATGAAATTACGTCAGCATAAATATATAAAAGATGATGTGTCCACCCAACTTTTTGTCTACATTATTTGCGTCGTCATAAATATATATATAAAAAACGTGGGTTTTTGCCACCTAAATTAAGTTGCCAAATATTTAAAATATCTGCCCACATACAATACATGGCCATAAACTAAAATAAACGTCGGTAAAACTTCAACTTAAAAAATGTTCTTACAATCACACAACTTTTTACCCACGTATATATTTTCGTTTGCAAAACCAATGATGTGCCCACGCAATATAGTAGTTTTTTCCCATGTCTATATTTTCATCGGCAAAAATTAAGATGTGCCCACGTAATGAAATTTATGTAGACACATCATTTTTTTGCCCACAATTTTTTTTACGTTGCCAGAAAAAATGTTGCCAAAGACAAATTCTTGTAGTGCTTGAATAGATAGGGAGTTAGTATGAGTAGAGTTAACTGATATCACAGATTGATATTTTGATCCTAGTCCAACAAGTATATAAAATATGTGATCATTAGCAGAAACATGTTTGTTGATGGAAGCTAAGGCATCAACACATTGCTGGATTTTGAGAAAATAATCCTTTAATGGCATAACTCTCTTTTTTATATTATGAAGATTATTTTTAAATTATATAGCCTGTGCCAAGTATCGAGAGGAGTAGATACCTTGTAACGTTTCCCATATTTTTTTCGCAAAGGTGCAGTGGAGCATCTGATTTAGAATATCTTCACTCATTGAACCCAGTAGCCACAAGGAGATCAGTCTATCTTGTCTCTTCTAGATCTTGTACTCAAGATTCACGATCTATACCATAGTGTCTAAGGAACTTCCAGTTGTTGTCGGAGTTGGATTTACTGGTGAGTTAATGTATTTTTTCAGAGGTTCAGTTGTTGATTCGATAAATGACTCAAGGTCATATGCTTCAAGTGCTTTGATAATATGAAATTTTCATAGCAAAAAATTATCATCTCCAAGTTTTACAAGAGAGATTTTAGAACCTGAACAAAAAATGGGAGAGGTGGAGGGTGAGTCTTTGGATGTTTTTTCACCAAAGATGGAAGTAGCACTATTGTTACTTATAGTTGTCGAAGATCTCTTGAGCGAATTCTATGCCGAGAAAAAAATTAGAGTTGTTTGATGTACGACTTTGATACCATCACAAAATGCAGAGGAGAAGAAGAGAAATTATTGAACGGGAAAAACTCTGGCTTTTTATTATATATTTGTACTGAATTGGTATCCAAATTTATAACAAAAGGATGGGAGGAAAAAACCCATTCTAAACTCACCTACACGGAATTACATCCATTATAACTAATAAATTCTAGAAGCCTTCAGTGGGCTTTACAATAATGGGCCATAAATCATAGGAATAGAAGTAGAATTAATGGATTGTCTTTAACATCTTATTTATCATTTGAGCTAAATTAAGCTTTTTTTTTTGGCTCAATTAGACTTTAGCACAAATAATAATTTAGAATTGTACCAAATTATCTTTATTCAATCCAACAGACATGATGAAAACATTTGCATCATCGATATTTGTCAATCTATATCTTCAATTTTAATTTAGGACACATGTCAATCTTTAATTGGTCCCAAATTGGATGATTTGTAATTTTGTGATAATTTGAGAAATGACATGAAAATTTATGATTGGTCCAAATATTTTCATTTTAAAAAAATTAACTTATCACATCGACGCAACTATTGTCCCACCAACAATGTTACACAATGAAGATGTGCAAGTAAGTGAAAAGGTTGAATTGGGCAGAGGTTTACGAATCAAATGACCATTAGTTCTTGTTCATGATTTTATTACTAAACCTATAAGTTCATTGGCATCCATGGGCTCTTTAGGTAACCACTCTATAGCACATTTTGTGAATTAGATAATTTTTTTGCGTGACATTGAATATTTCTTGCAACAATAATTATAGAGCATGGACAACATAAACTAGTGAAACTATGAAAGATGATGGTTGAAGAGAAGCCATTCATAAAGAAATAAATGCATTAGAAGCTAACTAGATTTGGGTCATGGAAGTCTTGACCCTTGCAAGAAAGCTATAGGATGTAAATGAATGTATAAAATCAAATATCATGCAGATAGGAAGATTGAAACACATATGGCTTGCCTTGTAATTTTTTACAATCATCAAGTTGAGGGTTCGTGTATCGAGACCTTTGCTCTAGTAGTGAAAATGGTAATTTTATGTACCTTCTTGGCAGTTGTAATTGCAGTTGCAAAAAATTGGAGACTACATCATATGCTTTTAATAAAAACCTAGATGTGCACAACAAAAAGAATCTAATTTACTCTAATTTTTGCATTTAACAATTTAGAAGTTAACATGCATGGACCTAATTAATTAAATTAGGGTTGATAGAGATCATACATTCGTGATTCAGTTCTCGATTGCTCATAATCTTCTCACGAACTAAATTCAAACGACCAATAGAGTTGATCTGCTATTATTCGGACTTGGAATCGGGTTATGGAACCCAATGAGTGAAGGGATTGAGAGAGAGAGAGATAGAAATTGGAGGATTGTAAAAAAAATTTGGAATAAATCTCTTTGGTGAATAATTTAACAAGTAAAATAATAAAAATCCAAAAAGATTTTCAACAATTGAAATTGTCATCCTTAAATAACGAAATAAGATTTTTAAAAAATATAACAAATCAGTAAAATATTTACACTGTATAGAACAATTATGAAAACAGAAAAAGTCCATAGGACCCATAATAGGAAATAAAAAGTGCCTCAATCAACACGTGATTCATTGACCACATGAGTGCGCGACTAATTTTCTTTTAAACGATCATGTACTACAATATAAATGAATGATCTATTATCATTTAGGTTATGATACATGATCATGTAGTTCTTTTTAACAATGGAAAAAAAGACTTTAAATTTAACGATCGTGTTGACCATGCTAAATAATCATGTTGACCATGACAAAAGATCATTTGATCATGGAAATCGATCGTGTTGACTATGGTAAGCAATCGTATAGTCCAATGCTAAACGATATTGTTAACTATGGTAAGTGATTGTTTAGATCATGCTAACAGGAGCGTGTACTTCGTTTTAAATGATAGAAAAACAACTTCATATTTAAACAATCGTGCTAACTATGGTAAACAATTGTGTTGACAATGCTAAACGATTGATTAAATCATGTCAAAATGATATTTAAACGGTTTTGATATTCTCAAATATGAGGAAGATGAAATAGCTTCATAAAATCTTGTAAAAAATGGTGAAGATGAAATAGGAGATTTGAATAGAAGAATAAATCATTTAAAAGTAGAAGAAATAAAATCTGGAAGAGGAGATGAAGAAACTTGGAAGAGAAGATGAATAAATCGCAAATAAATAGAAGAAAGAGAATTAACGAATCGTCTGCAATATTCAACGATAAATCTAAAAAAATTATGAAAATATTTTATCGGCTCATGGGCTTTTGTTTTTTATTATACGAGCCGTAAATATTTTTTGAGTTTTGTTACATTTATGTAAATTATCCTAAGGAAATTACACATGCAATTGTTGAATGTAATTACTCACTAAAGCTCAACACCTCACAATCCACCATCTCTTAGTAGGCTAGGTGTTAACATCATATGCTACCATTGTTTTCACCAAGGGGGCGTTTGGCATACAAGTTCGAAATCAAATGTCTGGAAATTAAATGACTGTGAGCTTATTGGATGAGGTTCTGATGCCTGAAAATTACAAATGTTTGTGTTTGAGGTATAGGAATTGAGTGCATGAATTGGTAATCTGGATTTTTAATGCTTGTGTTTGGGGTTTTGGTTTTGAATTCCTAGGATTAGCTTCTTTTTATTTTACATATACAAAAGTAAAGAAATTTTATATTTATCGCTAAAAAAAATTACACTAATTATTTTGACTAAAAAAATCTTATTTTAATACATAAAATTATAAACAAATTTTTAATCTTTTTTAGTCAAACCAACTCAAATTATTTCAATATTTAATTTATTTGACTTGTCATCCAAAAATTATAGTAATAATTTTAAAATGGAAATGAAATTACTAATTTAAATTTGAGAACTAAAATTTAAATTTAATTTAAATTAAAAAAAAAAACTCAATTTACCTAACATGTTAAGCCCATGGTGTAAAACATGGCTTAACATCAAACGCCAAGCCCACTTGATTCCAACCCAAGAGGTTGAACAACCACTAAGTGTTAGTGAGATTATTCAACAAAATATTAGATTTTTTCACTAATTATAACACATGTATGTGTGGCATAGTCTAATCAAACTAATGCATAAATGGACTTGATCGATCTTATGGTTCACGAATTTTTCAAATACATGCAAATTTGTCGAAAATGAACCTTAATCAACATTCATTAAGTACATGCCAAGCAAATTTATAAGTATTGCAAATGTAAGTTTCAATTCAATCTTTACGGACCTATAAGAACAAAAAGAACCAACTTAGCTACACAAAACACGCTTCGGATAATACTCATAAAGATAACCAACTTCACTATACAAAAAATGCCCAAAACACCCCCCCTCCCCCTTCAAAAGTCATTATTAAACTTAAACATAAACTTACTACACCCCTCCCCCCTTCCAAAGTCATTATTATCTTTCCCTTCCCCTCTCCAAAGTCGTTATTAAACTTACACATAAACTTACTCCTCTCCACAAACACATAAACACACTTTAATCTTAAACTTAACAAACAAAAACACCTACGCTCTAAATAAAACTTTACAAACAAAACAACTAACAACACAACGCAAATTAACAAGTTCTTAAGTACATTTTAACATGAGTCCTAAAATATGTCTAAACAGATCAAAGGAGATAGATTTTCAATGACTAGAATAACTTTAAGATAGTCAATGCAACAACACGTAATGTAATCAAACCCACACGAAACAAAATTTCAAGTTGTCTGTTTGACAAATATTACCTTTCAACAAAAAAATATGGAGCTCTACACAAAGTAAAGATGTGTTACAACGATTTCAGCTCACTCCAATTTTACGACATCTAAATCAACTTGTGAGTATGTCGAAGTTGATTCTTCCATCTATTCATCATTTAAATATGTATATCGCTTGGGGTAGATCATCCTTGTGCCATAAATTTATTTTGCAACAACCAATCGACATTGCATATTGTTTAAAATTCAGTTTTTTGTGAACACATTGAGATATATTGTCATTATGTTCATGATGTAGTTTGGATTGACATCATCGCTATACAACATGTTTTTACTGATGAGCAACTTGTAAATATCTTTACGAAGGCTTTAGTAAAACAATAATTATGTTATCTTTTTGACAAGTTGGACATTTGTGATCCTCATGCTCCAATTTGAGGGATGATATTGATAAATATTTTTAATTTCCATAAAAGAAAAGTCTATTGGAGTCTCTCTTAATATATTTTAAAGTGTTATATTTGTAGGTATTTAAAGTTATTTTACTATATTTTGAAAACAATCCTTTGATAGCTATAATCATATAAATTAAAAAAAAAAAAGGAAAATATTGTGGGGTGGGATGAATTAAATCAACATATGAAATTGAAACATAAGTTAACCCAAAATTTTTGACAAATCAAATATTATGTATGTGTGTGTATATATATAAAATCATTACTTTATTAGTTAAAATATTGGATTTGAATGAAAGAAAACAATAAACTAAAATATAACGAACAAAGCAAACAATATTTTGTGGAACTCACTGTGATGGGTGATTGATTGATGCAAGTCAACGAAACAAAAGCCCAGTGTAGGGTTAGGCCCACTTGAATATCATGGGCCCATTAAGAAGGGCCTATTAAAATGTGGGTCACTCTGATTATGGACCCATATTAAGAATGGCCCATATCCACAAAAGTGGGAAACGAGATTCAAGAGAATGATTATAGGCCTACTTCGTTATCCTGTGGGTCCATGGGCCCATTGAAGAATGATTCATAGCCATACAACAACTCAGATTTTGACCCAACATGGTCCCTACCTATTAATATTTTCCCTCACTTTTTCCATATTTTAATTAGTTTTGTAGGGCCATTATTTATAAAATTTTAAAATTTGTAATAAAATAAATAAATAAAGAGTTATGTTTGTGGGTCTCTCCAATTATTGACCCTTATCTATTTATCTATTTTGATTCCTCGTCATAAATTTTGCATGGAAGTACCTAGAAGAGTTAAAGAAAATTTAATTTTGTTTATTCAGAAAAACAAGAGAAAATTTTAAACTATTCAATATATCATATATCATTAGGAATTTGGAATTTGGAATTTGGAAGTGTTTTTGTTTATCATTAGGAATTTGGAATTTGGAAGTGGTTTTGTTTATAGTATTATTAATTAAACATAGGTGAAAATACAAATTTTTAAATCAAATGAAAAGGATAAAGATTGAATTTGTTAACTATTCAAACATACCAAACAATGGATAGTACGTATGCTTTATAAGTGTCTATACTTTTCTTAAAATCAATCTTTCTATCCAATTAAAAAAATAAGAGATTCCATAAATTTCACACTATGGTAGGACTGCCAAAATTTTGATTTTGGTTTAGGTTTTTTTTTTTTTTTTTTTTTTTTCTTTTTTGGGAGATGGATAACATAACAAAATTTGATAACTATTTCGTTTTTTTTATTTTTGAAAAATATGTCTTTGTCTTTTTGTATTTTTTTATCATGTTTGTATCAATCTTAAGTAGAGGGAGTTGCGTTTTCAGCTAAATTTAATATAATTACTTTTTAAATTTTGAAAGTTGGATTCCTTCTAAAACAGAGGAATAACGGCGGTGGTAGGAGAGAAGTGTCCTCATATCTAATTTTAAAAGCGAAAAAACAAAATAGTTTTTTTTTTTTTTCATTTTGTAAATTATACTTGTTTTCTTGTAACTTATTTGTCGATATTTTCATCATTTCTAACCAAACGCTTGCATGCTAATTAGCTAAATCTCAAGTTTTCAAAAACGTTTTTAAAACATTTGCTAAAATTAGATAACAAATCAAAGAAACCAAATACATGAAAGTAGTGTTTCTAAGTTTTTTTTTTTTTTTAATAAAAAACTTTTTTATTTTTTACTTTTGAAAAGTAAGTATACAATGTAGGGTTTAAAAATTTTAGATTTAAAAAAGGAAAAAGACTAAAGAGTAAAAGATTTGTAAATAAATCACATAATCCAAACTAGGAAAATTAATACAAAGCCTAGTCATAAGGAATCAAAACTACTCATAATTATCAACTAAAAGTTAAGAATCATTTTAAAATTTATTTAAGAAAAAGAAAACTTATGAATTAACTTTCCATTTTTGTAAATATAAATAAATAGCACAATCCAAACTGAAAAATACAAAGCTTAAGCCATAAGAAAATAAAGCCACCTATAGCTCTCAACTAAAAGATAAGAACCCTTTTAAACCCACTTTTTAAAAGCATAAAAATTTAACTTTCCACTTTTGGAAATAGATTTTTTTAAAAATAATCATTAACTTTAAAATTTAAGAAGATAAATATTAGTAAACAAATCTTATAAATTATGTCAAGTTTATTTTTTATTGCCTACATTCTTCTACCTAGATTAGCAAAATTGAAAGTCAATGAAACCTTATTTGGAAACTTTGTAATTTTATTTTTGAAAAAGAAAATCATGGTTTTATTAATTAGACAACCAATTTAAAAAAGTATGTGAAAAAAGATTCTCACACCCTATAGTACATAATTAATGAAGTTTCTATTAGAACTTAGTTTTCTTTTCAATTTCCTTATATTTTCTTTAAGAGAAAAAAAAACTAATACTTTAAATTTAGTTTTTTTTCAGGGGTGATCGGACCTCAAGTTTAGAATACTACAGTACAAGTAGTATATAATTTGCAATCCAATTTTATTAAATTACATTATGCTTTTGAAAGCTACTTTTAATAGCGTTTTTTTTTTTGTTTTGGACTTTGTATACTTAGAATTGGTCTTGAGAGAGTTGCAACCAATTCTTTCAAACCATATCATATATATATATATATATATATATATATATATATTCTTAAATTATAGTTATTTCCTTCAATACTTAAATAAAATGCATTGGAAAAGT
>JBBPDI010000023.1:27739050-27782788 GCA_037974545.1 Cucumis variabilis | reverse complement strand
GGTCAATTATGGCGCCATTGTTGTTGTTGACGCCTTCAGAAGCAGACATGGTTAAGAGAGAGGAGATGTTGAAGAAGCAGGAGAATTGAAGGTGTAACAATGGGGGATTGGAAGAATTATAATTAAATTTGAATATATATATATATATTTAGTGTTTTTTTTTTTTTTTTGTTTGTTTGAAATTACTGAATTGGGGAATTGGGGGTTTGGGAATTGGGAGTGTGTTTGGAAACAGAGGGCTCTAATCATTGAGAAGCAGGAGCTGGTGGAGACAGGAGGGCACATGGGTGGTGGCTCCCACTTTTCTTTATTATTTTATTATTTTTTCTCTCTTATTTATTTATCTCTTGTTGGGTCCCCCACATTTCTTCTTTTTATTTTTTATATTTTTTTATTCTTTATCAATATCTATATATATATTTTCTCTTTCAATATCTCATTTTCTGCTTCTCTGGCTTCTTTGGTCGTTGGGCGTTTGAGACACACGCGCTACTGAATTTATGGTAATTAAGAGTTCTATTTTGTAATTATTTTGTTATATACCGACTCTTTTATTTTCCTCCAAATCTTTTGTATATCCCCTTAATCCATTGCATTTTTATACTTATGTAAAAGGAAATTGCATAATTTTTTTTTTTTTGCTATTTTGCAATTGTTCCTATTTAAAAACATACAAAATAAACCATACAATCACACTAATCTCAATATAAAATATATCCTTTTAAAGATTTGTTTACTGATTTAATTTTTAATTTTTTTTGTTTCCTTCCTTTTAAAAATATACATCAGAATTGATATTTTATCAAATTTTTCATCCAAATTTTCTTCATCAAAATTTTCATAAAATTAAGACATCAATATTTCTATTGACGTTGGATGTTCTAAACCTTGGTTTATATAGAAGTAGTAGAGAATTGAGATTCGTTTCTAAGTACAAACTTGGTTGTACTACTTCTATTTGTAGTTTGTCTTTAGAAGTTAGTCTCCACTCTCTAACTATTTCTTTAGTGTTGATATAATATAAATTCGTATTTTTTTTATTAACTATTAGGTTTTTGATATAAATTTGAAAACTTATTTGTATATTATTTTTATGTAAAATATTATTAGGTTAATTTTCATAAATGTAACAAAATGCCAAAATATTTACGTCGTGTGTAACAAAAACGAAAAGCCCATGAAGTTGGTAAAATATTTTCATAAATTTTAGATTTGTCATTGATATTTCGAACAATTCACCACTTCTTTTTCTTTTTCTTCTTTGAGATTTATTAATCTTCTCTTCCAAATTTCTTCGGTTACTCTTTTAGATTTTCTTTCTTCTATTTTTATTCATCTTCTTTTTCTTTCTTTCTTCCATCTCCTCTTCAAGAATATCAAAATCGTTTAGATATCACTTTGATATGATTTAAACGATTGCTTACCTACTCAACACGATCATTTAACATTGTCAACACGATTGTTTAGATTTGAAACCCTTTTCGTATTGTGTAAAAAGAACTCCATGTTCATATGGATATGATCTAAATAATCATTTAACATGGTCAACACGATTGTTTAAACACTACAAGAAATCAGAAGAATTTCAACGCCACAAACAACGTCGACAGAAGGTACCTCGGTGTTGACCACCTAACGCTGATGCGAGCAACGTTGCGTCGCAAATGAGAGCTTTCCCGACATATAAGAAACAGACATTGAAGAACGTATAAAACTTAATTTAATATGTACACTTTTCTCGACGTGTGGCAGAGAGACGTCAAAGAAAAGTAAATATTAATTTAATATGTCACTTTTTCCTGACGTATTGTAGGGGATACGTAGGAGAAAGATTAAATAATAATTCAATATTTACACGTTCCCCGATCCGCCCCCTGCCACATGCGAAAAAAGGTGACATATTGAAGTGACAAAGGTCACCTTTCCCTGACATGTGGCAAGGGCACATCGGGGAAAGATTATAATAATTTAATATTTACATTTTCTCCAACATTCGTACTACATATGTTGGGAAAAGAGACCTTTCCCCGACATTTTCGAAGACGTCAGGAAAAGTTCATATTATTTTTCCCCTTCGACACAGAACAAAATGAAAAAACGAAATAGAAAACCAAAATCGATAGAGAGAGGGAGAGGAGGAGAGCCGAGAGTGATGTCGTCGTCGCTGTCGTTTGTCTTTGTCGTCGCCAAGGTTGTTATTTCCTTTTCTTTTTTTTGAGAAATTAGAAAGCTTGAATGTATATAAATTTTTATTGAATTTTGTTAATTTGTATTGAATTTTGTTATTTTGTATTGAATTTTGTTAAATTTGAATGTATATAAATTTGTATGATATGATGTATGTATGTATATGTTTTAAGTAATATGAAAAATGTATATATGTTTTAAGTAATATGAAAAATGTATGTATACATACGTATAAAGAAAAATATATGTATGAATATTTGGAATTTAGAAATTATATAGATAATTAAAAATGTATGTATGTATATTTTGAAATTTAGAAATTACATAGTATATTTTGAAATTTAGAAATTACATACATAATTAAAAATGTACGTATTTATATTTTGGAATTTAGAAATTACATACATAATTAAAAATGTATGTATGTATATTTTTTTTATTGTAATTAGAAAAATATATAAATTTTAAAAAAAATGTATGAATTTAGAAAAATGTATGTATGTATATTTGTCCATTGAATGTTGCAAAATATGTATGGATTCGAACTTTGAATATGACAAGCAATGTATATGATATAAATATGTAACAATTTCATATTTGAATTTTAGAGTTTAATAAATGTATATGATATAATGTTTAGTATTTAAAGTTTAGATTAAATTTGAATTGGTTATATTAAATTATGGTTTAAGGTTTATTGAATTTGAGATTGAGAAATGTTATATCAAATCTGCATTTTAATTTTTGAAAATGTTAAATAGCCTAACTAAAAAGGTTGACATATTTGGAAGAGTTCTGCAAACACCATTGAAATGATTAGAGTGTTTAAAATGTTAGATAACGTGTAGTTAATGGGATATTGGACATAAATTATTCATAAAGTAAGTTTGAATAGTTGGAGTATTTGAGAGAAGAGGTATAAAACTAATCTAACATATTTATTTGTTAAGGCTTTTAACGAGATGGACAAAAGTTAAATGAAACTTAGAGATAAATTTTCTGTTAGTATATAGAAGGAGTTTTTCAATTTTTAAAGGTTGCAAAAGATCACACAAATAATTACCAAAAAAATAAGGTGTCCATGTAAGAAATGTATGAATTCAAACTAGGAGTTATTAAAGGGTTTGAGGCGACATCTATTAACCATTGGAATAGCCTCCTCCTATATAATCTGGGTGTATCATGAAGAGTTCATGAACTTGCACATAAGTATGCAAAGATTTGATGAAGGACCGAGCAGTAGTAATCTTTTTTTATGAAGGAACTAGCAGTAACCCACTTACTGAAGAAAATGAAATGTTGGGTATGTTGCATGATTTACAAGCTAGTATTGAACAAGTAAATGAGATGGAGGAAGGTTTAGACTTAGAAGAAGACAGAACAAACGTGGTCTTTAAGGAGCTACTGAATCAAACAAGTTGTGAGCTATACTCTGGTTGTTCAGAATTTTCGTCACTAAACTATTTGGTTAAAATGATGCATGTGAAGGTTCTCAATGATTGGAACAAAAAGTTCTTCGATATGATGTTAGAGTTAATAAAACGTGTGTTTACAATGTGTGCTACCAACATCCCTAGTTCATTCTATGAAGCCAAATGAAAACTGCATGATTTGGACTTGGGATACGAGACTATTCATGCTTGTAAGTATGATTGTGTATTATTCTGAAAGGAGTTCGAGAATTTACAACAATGTTTAACTTATGGTGAGTCTTGGTACAAGATTAATTCCAAGAGATCAGAAAATAAAATTCCACAAAAAAATATTGCGTTACTCTCCACTAGTTCAAGATTAGAGCAATTGTTTGTATCACAAGAAAGTTTGGCATGCATGCAATGACATAAGGATAAACGAGTGGTAACAAAGGATGTGTTGAGACATCCAGTCGATGTAGAGGGATGAAAGCACTTTGATTCTGAATTTTCTGATTTTGCTTTAGAGCCATGAGATGTTCGTTTAGGGTTAGCTTTAGATGGATTCAATCTGTTCAGTCATATGCACACCTTGTACAGTATGTGACCTGTGGTATTAATTTTGCATAATTTGCCACCATGGAAATGCATGAAAGAGTAAAAAAATTTCATGTCATTTCTTATTCTCAGTCCAAAATCTCCTAGCAGAGAAATTGATGTATACCTACAACCATTACTTGAGGAACTAAAAAATCTATGGACGTTCAGTGTGCGTACATATGATTGTCTGACGGATCAATATTTTCGGTTGTATACAACATTGTTGTGGACAATTAATGACTTTTTGGTATATTGTGATCTATTCAGTTGGAGTACAAAAGGGTATCGGGCATGTTCCATTTGCATGGGAGATAAATCATCATTCAAGATATGCAAAAAGATAACATTCATGGAACATCAACGACATCTTTCAAATAACCATGTTTAGCGTAGAAGTAGGCTTCATGATGAAAAGGTAGAGCATAAAGCACCTCCACTGATAATGAATGGCCAAAAAATCTTGAAACAACTAGATTTGTTGGAGTTTCCAATAATGAGTAAGCATCATTCATTAAAAGATAGAAAAAGAAAAAGAATTCTTAATTGGACTAAGAAAAATATATTTTTCAGTCTTTCTTATTAGTCGAGACTACTTATTCATCACAAACTTGATGTAATGCACATTGAAAAGAATAATTGTTACAACTTGATCGATACGTTGTTGAATATTGAAGAAAAAATGAAAAATATCAAAAATGCCTGATTGGATTTACAAGATTTGAAGCTAAGAAAAAATTTACAATTGGTAGAAGTGGATAACCGATTGGTGAAACCACATGCGACCTATACTTTGACTAGTAGTGAGCGGATTAAGTTTTGTATGTTCTTGAAAGTAGTTAAGTTTCTCGATGGATTTGTTTCTAATATTTACGATGCGTGAATGCAAACGAAGGAAAAATATTAGGTTTCAAAACGCACGCTGTCATGTTCTGCTACATCGACTTCTTCCAATCGATGTTCGAGCATTTTTACCCAAAAATGTGTACACTGCAATTACTGAACTGATCAATTTTTTTTTGTGTGATTTGTGCACTAGGACAATAAAAATAAGTAATTTGGACAGATTGCAGACATACATTATAATTATATTGTGCAAATTGAAAAGAATATTTCAACCTACTTTTTTCAGCGTCATTGTACACCTTACAGTTCACCTGTCATATAAGATGAAGGTTACTGGTCTGGTTTCTTATAGTTGAATGTATCCCATTGAAAGAAGTCTTCGCACACTAAAACAGTATGTTCGTAACGAAGCACGTCCTGAGGGGTCTATTGCAGAAGGATATCTTATGAACGAATCAAGTACTTCATGTTTGCAGTATCTAAGTGAGATTGAGACCCGATTCACCAAGAATAATCAAAATAATGATAACATTGAAGAGGACGAGGTCATTGGTGAAGTTGAAAGTATTCGTTCAGAAGGTACAACCATTGGGAGCATCACGTTTACAAAGTATATCACAAGAAGAGAAACGACTCTTTCATTAGTACATCATCAACAATATGGATGAAATAACAGAGTATCGAAAGTACGTATTTCTATACCTTAATTAATTCACACATCTATTTGACAATATATATTTTAAGTCTTTGTTATTGTCAGCACACAAACTCACAATTGTGTACTTTTAGGAAACACCTACTTTTGATACGTCGTTGGAGGGAAAGCTTTTCTGAACTTTTTAAAAGACACTAATGAGCATTTGTCGATTGGTTCAAAGCTCAGGTATTTAAAGTAAATGACTTCGAGCGTTCGTACAATATGCTCTACTTTATATATATATTATACATATAAGTACTTCATGGTACACCAATTTCAGGTTATGATAGAAATGTGTGAGAATTCAAACATTTCTCAAGATTTATTTTCACTCGCAATGGGACCTTCACTTGATGTTCACTCTTACAGTGGATGCATTGTCGGTAGCGTATGATTTCACACGTTGGACCATGATTCCTGATGCACAACACAAAATAATGGAGTCATGGTAGTTGGTGAAGGTAGTGAAGGTGGTACAAATAACAATTTCTACGGTGTTTTAGATTAAGTGTTGCACGTTCAATATCCATTTGGACGATGTGCTTCACTATTCAAGTGTCGATGGTTTGATACAGAGAAAAACAAAAATCATAGGACACACGAGGAATTAGGCTACAAATTAAAACATGTCCCATTTTTTATTCGCTGAGGAATTGATGATTCTCACAATCCAGGCACGACACATCAGGTGTTCTGCCTGGAGGACCCTAAAAATGGTACCAATTGAAAACTTGTTCAAGTTGGTGCAGAATAAACGTGTATGAAACGTGTCAGAAGTGGAAGATACTGAAGAATGACCAACTTAATGTACTGAAAATCATTGTTGGACATCGTGTGAACGAACACGTTATTGAGGATGACACTTTGTGCATGACTGAAGTTGATCCTACAATAGTGGATAGACCAAATGCACGTCATGTCACAAATAACTTCATAAACGATGAAGATGATAAACAATCATCATCACATCAAAGCGGGTCAAGCGATGATGAATAACAATATCTTTTTTACGTATACAAATTTAGTCATTTTTCTATACATTATATTAATTACGTGTGATACTCACATTTGTTTAACGTTTGTTGATTTTTATGTCTGCAGAAATTATGTTTATTTTCTGAGCAGTGCATATGAGGAAGACTATTTTCTTGATTTAGACTCGTTAGATAACGCAGACAGTTTGTCTTCAGTGGGTGACACTTCAAATTTGTAATAACGAGCATTTTTAGTACACCCCTCTCAATTGCCTTTAGTTATGCTTATTGTATCTAATAACGAGTATTTTCAGTAGATAGTCAACTGACTTCCACTACCGCTACGAGAATAGTACGACAGCATTCGCAAAACATAGATGTCGAGCGATACGTACAACAGAATGAGAGAATCCTCATTTCAATCCCCCTGGAAGGGACAGACCTGTCTCAGCACACGTCCCTCATTTTAGTGGCATGATCGATGTGTTGACGCGAGACACGTTTCCTATTCAGGTCCTGAAGTAGGCAGATGTACCACGAGAGTGCCTCGAGGTTGTCAAGGGTGGCCTAGCGGTAAGTCTGTAAATTCATACACTTATATATGTTTCAATTACTTATAAAAGCTATACTAATTTGAAACCTATTTTTTTTGTAGCAATTTTTCGTATTTACCATAAGTGATCCAGAACTTAATTGGTTTGTTTTGCATAAAATGGTCACTGTGTGGAAGAAATTCAGGGGAAGTAACCATCAACAAATTAAGAAGTTTAGAGACCCTGAACAAGCATAGGCAAACCCACCCCCAAGATTGGTCAATTGGGTGGAAGATTGGCACTTTCTGTGTGACCACTACATCACTCGACAGGTTACGTGATTTATATAGTTTTACGTTGAAATTAATTAACATTTATTTATTTAATTTATTAAAATGTATAAAGTTTTGATCAGTGTCATTTTTGGAATGTAGGAGCAATCAAATATGTGCAAGACTATTAAAGAGCAGCAGCCTTATAGCCATAGGAGTAGCACAAAGTCGTTCCTTCAAAGACAAATAGAGCTCACTGAACTACGTGATCATTCGGTGGATCGTGTTGAGTTATTCAGGGAAACGTATGGCAGTAGTACTGGTGAGTTCGTTTCACCAGCAGCAGAGGACATTTTTGTAAGTTTAAGAAAACTTTCTGTTTTGTTATACTTTCAATTCTGTTTTTAAGTCTGATCATCTCCCAAAGTTACAAGCTTCTATTGTGCAGAATGGAATGGTGGAACTTTAGTCTCAGCCCATCTCAGAGGGTTTTCAATCACTCTTTGAGGACGAGATATGCGAGACCATTTTGGATAAATGACCAGGCTACTTAAAAGATCTTGGTTGGGGCCCAAAACCCATGTCTAAGATGAGTTTCGCTTCATCTTCTTCCTCTAATATGTATAACCACCAGGCACACATCGGAGGTTAGCAAACTAAAGGCGAGCCTTGAACACGCTAACCTGCGATTGCAGAACAACGCCTAGGGGAAGAGGAGCGAGATCGAAAAATGGCAGACCATACAGAACAAATGAAGAAGATGAAGAAGATGATCGAGGAGATGAGTTAGGCACAGAGAGGGTCGTGATCACTTAGGGTACGTAGTTTTCAATATTTAATTTGTTTAATTTTGTATATGTGATATTCTAACTCTACTTTTATGTCATTTGTAGGTTTGGCGTCCGTAACTAGAGCATAATATAGCTTTCAGTTTTTTGTTAATGTAATTGTTTTGAATTATGTAATTGTTTTTTTATTTAACATATTTTGCGTACATTGTTTGTAATTAATTGAAATTTTTTAATTTTCATAATTTACTGTAAATGAGTGAAACCAAAAACAATAATTACAAAGAATAAATAAATAAAATAAAATGAATAATAAATTAACTAAAAAAAACATTAAGAGCCTTCCTCGACTCACATCTCACATCGGGAAAAACCAACGTCAAGGAAAGTTGTCCCCGACGTACTGACAACGTGCACTGGTGAACGTTTCCCCATTGTCGACGTGATCTACATCGAGGAAAGTATCTTTGACGTACTTTCCCCAGTGTGCCTTCTGACGTCGGCTCCGACGTCGCAGTAACCTTTCTCGTCGTGTTTCATGCTTTTGCCGACGTGAGGCTGTTTGGGGAAGATCCTATTTCTTATAGTGAGATTTGAAGTTCTTTTCCCATCTTTTAAAATGAACTACACGATCGTGTGGATATAATCTAAACGATTGATTACCATAGTCAACATGATTGTTTAGCGTGGTCAACACGATCATTTATATTTAAAGTATTTGTCTCATATGTCGTTAAAAAAACTACACGATCGTTTTGATACTACTTACACGATCATGTATCATTTCCTACACGATCGTGTAATCATGATCATCTAGAAGGAAAATTACACGCGTGTTTGTGGTCGATTAATCGCGTGTTGGCTGGGGCAATTTTGGTATTTTCCATTGTCAGCCTGTAGGCTTTTTCTGTATTCAAATTTTTTTTATACAGTGTAAATGTTTTGCTAGTTTATTATATATATATATTTTTAAAAAAACCCTTATTATTAATATAAAAATTATTTATGAGACACTAAATTTATGATTTAAAATTCAAAGAATTAAAAATACAAAAACTAAAATTGAATAAATTTCAAAATAAAGAATATTTAAATGGTATTTTAAACAATAAATAGATCTAAATATTATTTTAATCAATATCTGAACCTAAATAGTATTTAAAACTTATTTTACTGTGAGAATTTGTTAAAAATTAACATTTTATGTTTATGAAGGATCTAAATCATTATATAATTGGGGCCTTTGTTTTATTTTATTGTTTTCGAAGTTTGTATTTGTATTTACTCAATTTCTTTATTATATTCTTTACGTTTTTTTTTCCTAAAAGATAACTGCTTAAAATTCTAGTCGGTTTCTAAAATAAAAACCTATTTTTTTGAAAACTAGTTCTTTTGGTTTTGAAGAAGCTACTTCGTTTTTAAAAACACCTATCTGTGTATTGTTTAAATAATTATTAAACGTTTAAAAGTACTCGATAAGTTATTGGACTTTTAAGTATGTATTACTGGACAATTTAAAAAGTGTTTATTAGTACATATTTCTAAGTCGTGTTCTTTTAAATTCATGTGTCTACTAGATTTTATATTAAGATTTTATAGTTTTATTATACATAAAAGTTCACTTTTATAATCCAACTTGTTTCAAGAAAGTATGCTTGTTATTTTAAAAGTTGTAATATTATATTTTTTAACCCTTTGTAAAATATTTTTTTTTTTTTATCATTGTACACCAATTAATATTTAAGAGATGGTTAAATATCTAACCACTAGAATGAAAGATCTAAAGTTAAAGTTATAAAGGATGTCAACTTCAAAAAGAGTTTTGAAACCTTTATAAAAAATTTTAATCAATTTTGAATACGTTCAAACTTATTAAAGGCAGATTTAAAAGTTCATAAAAATTAACCTTTATAAAAAGTTTAATTTATGAACTATACTTTAACGTTCATAAATTAAAATTTTTAACCGGACATGTGCTTTCAATTTTAATATTTAATTAATTTCTAAATTTAAAATTATATAGATTCCTAATTTTTTAGCAACTACTAACACAAAATTGGAGTCTGATTTATTAGACATAGAAATTGTTATAAATAGTAAAATGAAAGACTATTTACAAAATATGAAAAGAAGTATTGACATTTTTTAAAATAGAAAAATAAATTAAAATATCTATAAGTTATAGCAAAATTTTGTTATAACAAAATTTTGGATTCTATCAATGATAGTTTATGATAGACTTCTATCATTGTAGCATATCAGCTATTAGTGATAAAATTTAAAATTTTTGCTGTAGGTTGTAAATATTTTATAAAATTTGTTATTTTTTAAAATTTTCATAAAGAAAAACTTAAATGAGATATAGAAAGTAAGATGAATTTTGCTAAATAATTTCAATATTTTACTATTTTTAAAAAAAATTAAAAATAATAAATTTCACAAAATATTTATAACCTATAGCAAATTCTATCACTAATAGTCATTGATATATTATATATAGAAATCTATCATCGATAGAATCTAAAATTTTACTATAGTTTGTATATATTTTAATTTTTTCCTATTTAAAAAAAGATAAAAACTATCCTTATAATTTAACTATTGAATAATTTTTCTTAAATTTAAAATTAAATTTCACAATTTTCCGGTCTGCCTGCAAGGTGTCGGCCCGTAATCTCTTTCTTGGTCCATATTTTTTGGTCGGTAGAATTAAAACGGTGTCGCTTCCGTTAAGAAAAAAAAAAAACTAAATTCTGCGTGATTTTGTCTTTAAAACTTTTCTTTTATTATTTTAATCATTTTTTAAAAAAAAAACTTTATTTTTAGTTTCAATAATTTAGTTATTTTCAGTTTCTATGATTTGGTTGAATTTTACACTTTGTTATTGAATTAAAACCTACTATTTTTTTTCCTTTGAATTTTTGTTCCACGTTGAAACTTCTATATATTAGTTAAATGGAAAAACATATATTCTTCTTGTAAATAGCATAATTGAAGGTTTATTTATAAAAATAGCATAAACTGTAAGCATATTAAGAAAAGTTAATCTTATGATAGATTTTGATAAAAAATAAAATTTTTGTAATTTTCTGAAAAACATTTGTTAGTGAATTTAAAGATTTGGTTTAAAATTACTACAATAATTAGAATAATGTCACATCAGGGTCAGTGGAGCATAGATGAACCAAGGGAGAGAGATCGAAAAAAAAAAGAAGGAATTAAAGTCTATTAACCATATTCACAACCAATATTTCATAAATTTTCTAAAATTTGGAAAATTTTCATTTGTAGATTTTGGTCACGTTTTCATTTACCCTTTAATCTTTTGGTCCATTCTCTTTTCTATACGTAGTTTTATCATGAGAGATAGTCATTCGAGATAAGAGAAAAAATATCTTTTATAGGACATCAACGTTATCTTCCAGAGAACCACATTTAAGGTAGAAGTAAGGTACATGATGGAAAGGTAGAGCGTAAGATGCCTATAATGGTAATCAATGAGCATGATATCTTAGAATAACTAGATTCGTTAGATTTTTCAGTTATGAGTAAACATCCCTCACTGAAAGATAAGAAATGTAAGCGAGCTTTCAAATTGACTAAAAGAATTATCTTTTTCGAACTTCTTTACTGAGCAAGACTACTATTACATCCTAAATGGGATGTAATGCATATTGAAAAGAATTTTTGTGACAATTTGGTTGGTACATTGTTGAATATTAAAGAAAAAAATGAAAGATACCACAAATGCTCGATTGGATAAGAAAGATTTTATACCTGATAGAAGTCAGTAGCAAATTGGTGAAGCCACATGCAAGTTACACATTGACTAGTAGCGAGTGAGTTATGTTTTGAAGTATCTGTAATCAATTAAGTTTCCCAATGAATTTGTTCCTAATATTTCACAACTTGTGGATGAAAGAGATGAGGCAATATCAGGCCTTAAAACACACAATTGTCATGCTTTGCTACATCGAGTTCTTCCTATTGGTGTTTGAGCATATCTATCAAAAGATGCATCCTCTGTTGTTACTGAATTATGCTGGTTTTTTCGTGACTTGTGTGCAAGAACGATAAGCATAAGCGAGTTTAACCGATTGCAATCATATATCATAATCATACTTTGTAAATTGAAAAAAATATTTCCACCTGCCTTCTTCGATGTAATGATACACCTTGTCGTTCATCTACCATATGAAACCAACGTTCCTGGCCCGATCTTTTACAGAATCCCATTGAAAGAAGTCTACATACATTAAAATAATTTGTTAGAAACAAAGCACGTGAACCAATGACTATTTGTTTGAGATATCTAAGTGGGATTAAAACTCGATTCACTAGAGATGAACGAAATGATGATAGTATTTCTGATAACGAGGTAATTGGTGAGTTTGAATTGTCCATGCAGAAAGTATGACCATTAGGGACGTTAGTTTACAAATGCTATCACAGTAAGAAAAACGCCTCATACATTGGTAAATTCTCAACAACGTAGATGAAATAGTGGACTACCGCAAGTACGCATTTCCATCTTTATAATCAAACCTATTTTAAGTCTTTTTTATTGTTGTCACACAAACTCACAATTATCTACTTTAGAAAACACATGAGATTGATACATCGTCAAGCTCAAATCACTTCCTAATTATATAAAAGACATCAACGAGCATTTCTTGATTGGTCAAGAGCTCAGGTATATAGCGTACATGAATTTGGAAATTGGTATATCTTATTTGTGAATTTATACATATATTCATTTACATGAATTTCAGGTTTTAGAAATGTGTGAGACAAAACCTTTCTCATGATTTCTTCTCACTTGTGGTGGAATCTTTATCTAAGGTTCGCTCTTACAGTAGATGCATTATTGATGGGGTACGATTTTAAACGGTAGACCGTGATTTCTGACACACTACACAAAACAGTGAAGTCATGATAGTCGGTGAAAAGAGTGGCAATGGAAGTACCAACAAAAATTTCTATGGTTTTTAGATTAAATGTTGGATGTTCAATATCCATTGGAACGACGTGTTTGGCTATTCAAGTGTAGATGGTTTAACATAGACAACAATAAAAGTCATAGGATACACGTGGAATTAGACTATAAATCAATCAACATGTTGCATTTTTTGGTTTGCTGAGAAACCAGACACATCAAATTTTTTACCTCGAGGACCCAAAAAATTGTACCAATTGCAAAGTTGTTCAAGTGGTCCAAAATAAATATATATGGGACGCACCCGAAGTGGAAGATGTTGAGAATGAACAATTGAATGTATTAAAAATTGTTGTTAGACATTGTGTGGATGAACACATTAAGGATGACACTTTGTGCAGACCTGATACCCATAATGGTTGAAAGACCGATTGTGCATCATGTTGTTGAAGATTTCATAAAGGATGATGATAAACAATTATCACCTAAAATTGGATCAAAATGACAACGAATAACGTCAGGAAATCATGTATCTATGCATTTCTATTTTTTTAAGATTTAGTTTGAAATATTCCTATTTGTTTAATTAATCTTGGTTTTCATGTCCATAAGTACTATGTCATCATTCTCCATTGGTTGCCAGGAGATAGATGATCTATTTTTTAAGTTCGACGATGACGTTCTGAATAACAATAATGCTAGATCGTTCTCGGTAGCAACACTTTAGGTTAATATCGTTATTTTGATGATAATTGTGAACATATAGATTTGTGTTTCTGATAGTATTTTGTTTTCTTAGATAGGACTCAACCCACTCCCACTCTCACTCTTAAGAAACGTTAACACTCTTGAAACATAGATTTGGTTTGGTATGTACATAAGAATGAGAAGATTCTGATCACCATTGCCCTAATAGCAGAGAAGTCAATCTCTCCTCATGTTGTTCGGTTTAGCAACACCATTGATGTATGTGTAAGAGATACATTTCTGATTCACTGCCTTAAGTGGGCTAATGTTCCTTCAAAATACATCGAGGTGGTTAGGGGTGCTCTACAGATAAGTTTAGTAATTAATTCACATTTATTTTAAACATATATAAGTATAAACCTAACTAATCCTTATGTTCTTTAGTTTGTAGCATTATTTCGTGCTTGATTTCACATATCAAGAGCACTTAATAGATTTGTTGAGCATCAAAAGCTTACATCTTTCAAAAAGTTTAGAGGAGACTGCAATAAACATTTTAAAAAGTACAACGATCCTAAACAAGCACGTACTAACCCACCCCATAGATTGGTAAATTGTTTGGAAGATTGACACTTCCTATGTGATCACTACTTAAGTCGAGCATTTCAGGTAATTTACTTTACATTAATTACTTTATTTTTTTTGTCTGCATGTATAATTTAAAAAAATGTTTGCATAAAAGAGCAATCAAGGACCAACAAGGATGCTAGGTAGAAACAACCTTACAATCATAGTAGCGGGTCCAAGTCGTTCTTACAACGACAACATGAGCTCACTGAAAATTGAGGTCAATCCGTGGGATGTGTGGAGCTATTTAGAGAAACCCACACAAATCGGAGTGGCCAATTCGTTTCACAAGGGCCACAAATGCGCATATAAAATTATGGTTTATTTTGTTTCATTTTTTAACTTTTAATTGTGAGTTCATAATTTAATTAAAACTTTTGGTGCAGAATCAAATACTGGAACTCCAATCCCAACCCACCTCGAAAGGTTCTCAACCACTCTCTAGGGACAAGATATGTGAGACCGTTTTGGATAGACGATTGGGCTACTCCAGATCTTGATTGGGGCCCTAAGCCTAAGTCTCGAAAGAGTGGTAGCAATTATCCATCTTCATATGAGCAAGAAATGCACTGTAGATAGGTTAGCGAACTAAGAGCTAGCCTTGAAAATGCTAAATGATTAATTAAAGAACAACGAATAATGTTGAATTTGCATGCCTAACAAATGGAAGAAAATGCTTGATAAATGAAACAAATGAAGAAAATGATTAAGAAAATGACTCAGACACAAAGAGGATCTTGAACACTTGCAATACGTATTTTTTAACTTCTAAGTTGTTTAATTTGTTATGGGTGATATATATATAAATTTACATTCATGTCATTGTAGGTAGACTTATGGGAATATGAGGTCCGTGACGATTAGGAGATAAGGGCATTTATTTTCTTTTTAATGTCATTTCTTCAAATAATTTGTAAATGTTGAATACCTGGCTTTAGTTTCTAATATAAATAAAATTTGATATTTTAATAATTTTTTATTAATTTTGCATTAGGGACATTTTTAAATATAGTAAAATAAACTAAAATATTTACGGCATATAGCAAAATTTTGAATTCTATCAATGATAGATACTGATAAATTTCTATCACTATCTATCAATATAAGTGATATAAACATATCAGTGTCTATCAATGTCTATCATTGATAGAATCCAAAATTTTTGCTATATATTGTTAATATTTTGTCAAATTTGCTATTTTCAATAATTTCCCTTTGCGTTAATTGTCTTTTAGAATTTTATTGAATTTAAATCAAATTGAAACCTAAAAGAGTACCACATGAAAAAATTTAAATATAATAATTAATATATATATTAAAAATATCTCTCGATGCACAAAACACGTTTGGAATAAGGTCCTTACCTCGATCTTACGAGTAATGTATCGGGACAACCGTCTCCGATGTCACATTGGAAGTCTGGTATTGTCGACGTAGGGAGGGGATGTGAAGTTTCCTATTGCCAACATGCTCTATCCGTCATGATTGACAACATGGGAGTAAAGCATTTCCGATGCCTTTTCGTTCATGCGTCGAGAATGCCTCCCGTGATGCACTATCATCGACTTTCTTCCCGATGACACCATGTACATCGGAAGATCCTTTCCTGACGCCTTTGGGTATATATATTGATGCTTGCCTATGTCGAGAGACTCCTGAATACTTGTAGTAACCGTTGCATTGCCGCCATATCACTTTTCCTCTCATTCTTTGAAGTCATAGCACTAGTTAACCCGACAACCCAGCCCAACCCATATTTTTAGGGTTGGATTGGGTTGTAAATATTATTTGGGTTATTTGGGTTGTCAACCCAACCAACCTGTTTACACCCTTACAACTCATTAGGTTGTTTGAGTAAAATGTTGTGGATTTAAATTATTTGTACAAATGAATCTATTAAGAAGGCTATCAATGTAGAAAGTAAAAAAAAAAAAAAAATTATTCTTACTAGCCTTAACCTCAACCTATGCGAGCCAGTGTTATCCATCCTTGAAGGTGTCCTCTCGTGGGACATGATTCAAACCCCTTTAGGTGACCTAAATTTGCATTCTCTAATCATTCTTAGATTCAAAACCCTAAGTCAACCTTATTATACATAAAGGGTCACATGCATCACCTAAAAATGTTCTTATTTTGATTTCTAGCTTGCTTTAAACATTTACTAATTACTAATTTAAGCATCAGAGATTTTGTGGCAGATACTACACCTATGTTCTTTTCTTTTTTGTTTTGCAAGTTGTCTTTCTTTTCCTAATTACAAATTTACTGTTGAGGACATGTGAAAGTTAGATGAGTCTTCCTACCCAGATTTTATCATCAGTCGTTGGCTCAATTTATAGTATTAAAAAGTGAGTGTACGACCCTTACAAATTCAAAAGTTTCATTGTGGGCTTAGAACATAATGGGCATACACAATGATTATAATTTTGATCAAGAGTGCGACATCAAACGAAGAATAAGAGAAAATTAAATGGATAATACTCTTACCTTAACTTAAGCCCTACTTCAACTTTGACCTCCTAAAAAAGAGACAGAGGAGAAGTTTGCAACTTTAAAGAAATGGTGGAGACCTTAGAACAGAACCTGACTCAAATCGTGAAACTTGTAATGCAAAAAAGCCACCCTCACATTATAAGCTCAAGTCGATCTCGTTCTCCAAGTGAAGAGGCGAAACAAAACTTTGAAATAACTAAAAGATTTGCAAATAGGATGAAACAATAATTTGTTTAAATCCTAAAGATTATGAAAAAGGCAAAGTCTACCTAGGACTACTCACAACCACATTAAAGATAATTTCCCTCAAGTTGGAGATATAGAAAATTTAGCTCCCATAGTTGAAAACCATGTAAGAGGTAATATCAAAATGTGGATGAATTGAAGTGCAAGGACAAAGAGTAGAGATTATTAAAAATGCTCAACTTACCTTGGAATATGAAACCGAGGTGAACCTTAGCCATGTTAAGATTAAGAACTCAAGTTAGGTCTCATTAGAGCCAAGGTGGAGGTAAATCATTCTATGACAATCAGAGATAAGGTCAACCATCCCTAAGTCAAAGTTGACTTGAGAGGAAAACCTACATGCAAAAGAATAGGAATCCACCCCTTTCATATTTGAGAAAAAAAGAGTTAATATAAGTTAGGGATTGAACTTAAACCCGATTTAACAAAAATTTCTTAAGCCTTCTTGTCGACTTGCAAAATTTGTTAGTACAACCATGTACTTCTGAGAAGCATCAATGCAACAAAGCAACAAAGCAACATGCTTTTCCACAACAAATAAAAGTAAACGTGGTTAGTGATTATAGGGAAAAAGAGAGCGAATACATAGGAATCATCAAAATATTACATGTCCAACAACGTAATAACTTTGACCTCATATTCCAAGCGTTGGTACATTAAACACAAGCTCACTCATTAACATAACCACTTGGGCTCATTATAATGACTACTTAAGATAGACCCTTTTGAGAACCAACAACGCCTAACCATCTTTACTAGGACCTCAATGCTATCTATGGTGGTCAATGTTCGATCCTAACCATTTTTATCCTACGACTCGATGACTTGACCATGCACTGGCCCTTGATTATTTTTTCCAATGCCTCAATCATTGTTTTGAGACTCATCACTCTAACTCTTGACCTTTTTTATTCAAGGCCTTGATGCTCCTCTTAATTCTTTTGTAGGACATTGTCCCTTGACTATTTCACCTAAGGCAACAAACACCCATCTAACTTCTTCTGTAAGACAAACTCACAAGGTGACATAATTCCCCTCACGCTTCACATGAAATGTCAATCTAGTATCCATGCTCATAATGACAACCACATACCTCACACACTAGACATACTCATAACAAAAGCCACACATACTCATGTAAATCCATCGTGCTCGACTCATAAGATCCATATAGTATATGTTAATATGTTATCCATCTCACAAAACAATATCTTGTTTATGTAATTCAATACAATCAACTTAAGCATCAACCAGAATATTATAATTACAAGCAAGCATGAATATATATAACAAGCAAAAGAATCAAATGCAAGTTCATAGGTAGAATTTTACTTAAGCATTCTTAAAGTTCTTATAAATGAATCTAAAAGCTCTTGAAATAGTAAAATCAAAGTTTCAGAGTTAGAACTTAGTTCAAAACCTTGTTAAAAAACTAAGTATACGAAATGAGAAAGTATTCAGAGTGAGAAATCTTATCCAAAGTAATCTTAAACTTCAATTTATGCACCTCAAACTAAGTATAAACTACAAATATAAAGTATGCTCCAAAGGTAAACATCAGTTTACAACACATAGATTAATCAATTTATAAGGCTCTAAATGTAGTTCTAACTATTGAAGCTCACAAAAAAAGAGGAAAAAAAGCTTTAGTCCTAATTTACTACTCAACAATTGAGGAGTCTCATTTTTTTAAAAATTAAAAGGTTGAAAGAGATATAACATGATTTAATCTAAAATTGACTATAATTTTATAATGATGAGAGTTACAGATTACGATTGTGTTAATTAAAAATTTCATATTTTGCAGCTCACATTTTTTTACATTACAAGATACTAGTCAATAACATCAAACTTAAACAAATTGAGTAGTCTACCTTTTAGCTTACTGCATGTTTATGGATTACATTGGCAAAGAAGTATATATAGCCTAAATAAATACAATTATTATTTTGCAATTTTAACTAATACAACTTGAGGATAAGATTAAAACAAATTTATAACATTTAAAAGGTTAAGAATACAATTAAAGCTCCTTAGTCATTTTCTTTTTTAATAGTAAGACCATACTCAATCTTATCCTTTGGGGACCATTTAGAGAGGGAAAGGAAAAATAGTCCTTTCCTTGTTTTTCTTCTCTTTCTTCTTTTCACTTCCTCTTTTCTTCCTATCAATCCTCCTCTCTTCTTCTTCATTCTTTGTGCATTCGATTGTCTAAACCACATCCTCTTTTCTCCCTACCAATCCTTCTCTCTTCTTCCTCACACTTTTTCCTCTCACGGATTTTGCCCAAATCTATTTTCCAAAAATTTATTTCTCTCACAACCTATTTCCCCCAGATCTCACGATTTTTTTACCCTCTTCTCTACTCACTGAGTTTTTCTCCCGTTCACCATCATCTTCTTCACGATAGTTTCATCTACACTGATTTATTAAACCTCATATTTTTTCTTCTTGTCCATCGGTCTCTGATGTCCCCGTGGGTGTGGGTTTTGTTGATAGGCCATGTTTAGAAATAAATGAGGCCTTCGATGCGTTATCTTCGATCGAGCGTTGGTTGACTGCTTCCTTGCATGGCTTGTCCTCGAGCTTGCCGCTCAAAGGTCATTAATTGTATTTCCTTTGTCGCTCGGTTAACTCCTTGTTGGACGACCTTTCCTCCACTAATGAGTGACAGATACTAACTGATGGTTGTGGCTTTGGTGGTTTCGAGCAAGGTAAGGACTGAGGTAAACTCTCTTCCTTTTATCGTCTGGCAATTATGAGTATTTTTTCCCAATTCATATATTGTTTTCATTGCATATTTTTTCCCATGTTCTCTGTGTTCTCCATTATATTTCTTTTTTTTCCTATGGTGTTGTTATGGTTCTGTCTTTTACTGTCGAGGATATTGCATATGGACTCAATGTCCTTCATATTACCACATTTCATCAGGTCTTTATGCATTGAATCTGTATTGCTGTATTTGATGACATTTTTTCCTATAAAGTCCAATTTCATATCATTGAATGAACTTCGATTCTTTGAGGTTGACAAAAACATCTGTTTCAATTTTGAATATTTTGTTCCTTTTACCTGTTAATCTTTTCATTTAACCACAGTTCGTACGTTTTGTTAGGTCCAGTGTAAAAGGTATGCTCGCACACCATTTTCTATCAATTTTTTTCTCTGCCATATAATTGAATACGTGTTGTCCTTATATACGTTTCATATTTGTCTTATGCAGTGCACTCCAGTACATAGATTATAGTTTCGGGGTACTGGAAATCTACATATTCAACAAACATAGGTCATTCTCTGTCGCATGTATATGTCTTCCATTTAATACGTACCATGTATGAAAACTTCATATAAATCAAATTGTAATGGGACATTCATTTGACATTGCATAAACTAAACATTTGTGGAAAGTAATTATTTTTCTTTACACAGAATTCATTTGATATTTTACTTTCTTATTATTATCATGTTTCACATGTTGGTTTTTGCTTTTTCGATTCACGACACACTATTATGACACTACTACAAGCTAAAATAAATTTATGCACACCTCCTTTCTAGTTATTTAGTTCACTCTGTAAGAAAAATGATAAAAACACAAATAAGACGTTTTGAAAACACTAAACTTATTTAGACTAACACATTAACAATAATACAATTGATATTACAAAACTTCGATTATATACTTTGAAAATTAATGACTTAATTTCATATAAACGACACATATTTCATAACCATACAAACATTAATATTTAATTGTTACACTTGTGAAGTGAAAACTAAATGATTTAGGAAAAAATTCAAAGATTAAAGTTTAGGATGAAAACTGTAGAAGCAAAATTAGTCTAATATAACAGATAGGGTAGAACACCTTTCAACTGTGTAAACAACACATTCCATCAAAATCACATTCCAACATTGCTTTTGTAAATGGATTGAACATGTTTTTCACTTACTTCACACAATACGTACCATCTAGTAAACAGAACCAAATTTTTGGAGTCCACCTAACAAATGTCTTTACCAGGGTGGCCTTTAGTGTACCTTGCAATGGATCCAAACGAACTGCCCAAAGTTTTGACTACCTTCACAATGACACAACGTCAAATTATTCTGGCATTTGAGGCATTTTTCAATCACCATAAGAGGATTTCCCAAGTTCCATGTGACACTAGGTATAGGATTAGGCAGATTGCGTATTTTCGCATGATACACACGTCTGATCTTGTATGTTAACAAAGTACATGCATGGATAGACGTTGTTTCGCAATTTTGTGACATCTATTATGGACAACGTCAGGATTACAATCGACAAAATTTATGGACGTTGAGAAGATGGTTGCAATCTTTTTGCACGTGCTTGTGCATGATGTTAAGAATCGCGAGATCTAAGGGGACTTCGTATGTTCCGGTGAGACAGTCTCATGACATTTTAACCTATTTCTGATTGTCGTGCTTAGTCTGCACGACGAGTTGGTAGAGAAGCCACAACCTGTCACTAGTGCCTACACAGGTTTAAGGTGATGATGTTTCAAGTTAGGTGTTTGGATTTCGATTTAGTTATACATATCGACTCTGTCCCAATTCTTACTGGTCGTTTATTATGAGCTGCAGAATTGTCTTGGTGTCCTTGATAGCACGTACATCAAAGTGAATGTGTCTACAAGTGATTAGCCTATGTATCGAACACGAAAGGGCAAAGTGGTGGCAAACGTCCTTAAAAAAGAACTTCGTTTTTGTTTTATTAGGCTCGAAAGGATCCGTAGTGGACTCTCGTATTCTGCAGACTAAGGGTTCCTAAGTGTAACATCACTTTTGTTTATAAACTATAACATTCCTCTTTCTTTTTTAATATCAATAATTTATGTTTAACTAAATTAAAAACCACACCAGGGTACTACTACCTCTGCCACGCGGGCTACCCAAATGCGAATGATTTTCTAGCGCCGTATAGAGGCCAACGATATCACCTGCAAGAGTTGTGTGGTATAAAAAATGCTCCAACTACAGCGAAGGAGTTATTCAACATAAAACATTCATCTGCACGGATTGTCAATGAACGAGCGTTCGATCTTTTGAAGAGCCATTGAGAAATACTTTGTGAAAATTCATACTACCCCATTTAGGTTCAGTGTCGCACTATTATGACGTGTTGCCTGCTCCACAATTTAATAAATCGAGAGATGACGAACGCCCACGTGCTAGATGACAATGACGAGGGTGACTCAAACTACACAATGACTGAAGGTGACGACATCAACGACATTGAGCCCTCATAGAGTCGATGTTCAACGAATGGAACAACTAGTACGTCACAGTTAGTTATAGGATAAGCAAGTGATAAAACATTGTGTAAAAATTTGATTTTGCTACCAATAATCAAACGAGTCTGATTTGTTTGTACCTTTCATGTTATATTTACTACTATAATACAAATGATAACACTAATATTTGGTGTATGCACGTGTTTTGTTCATTTTTGTTTGTCAGCATGGACAGTTTGTTGAGAAACCCAAAGCACCTATGGACGAGGGTAGAGGAGTCATGCCTCATTGAATTGTAAATATAATCCATTGACCGTTGTTAATAAAGTAGTATTATTGTAATAATTGTTATTGATTATATTATTAGTTTCGTCTTAATAATCCAAATCTAATAAACTAATATCCTAAGCTGTTTAATGTTTGAGATCAACTTAAAGAGCCTGTAGTATAAGGATAAAGTTGGGTATCTTATCCTGGTAACACTATGGATACAACTCACTTTGTATTTGATACAAACGTATGATCCAACGTGTTCATGTAGGTCACAAGCGAGTGAGGGTATCCTATGCAATGAGTTTGTATAAGATCGGATCGCATAATAGTAACCACTATATGTAATTCCGTTAACTAGTTAAGTTTCTATTTCATTAGGATAACCTAGAAAAACTTAGGTAACTTAGTCTTAATCGTAAGTGTATTATGAACTCCTGTTTATAAGGCATTGTCCTTTGATTTATACGGGTGAGAGTGGCCAAATCACTGACTCAATAAGCTTATCATTTTAGAGATAAGACCGAGTGGAAATCTGACAACAAAATTACACAAGATGGAATTCACTCCTTTCCTACTTTAGGGTAAGTAGATGAGTGTTCCCTTAAATGGTGTCTCTGAGACTTGAACAAAGGGTTCTACCCTCTCTATGGCAAGATAAGGGTTTCTATTTATTGGTTGGACAATAAACAAGTTCTTCATTAGAGGAGCATTGCTATTTCAGGAATAGAGGCAACTTAGGGGTACAACCGTATTCCCAGTTGCTGTTACAAACACTCGTGAAAGACTAACTTACTGTTATTGATCTATTTGCGTGGACACAAAAATATATCTATAGTGAGAAGAGTTCAACTGAGTCTTTAGTGGAGTGTACACTCAGTTAACAAATATCTATTAATGTGGTTAATGAGTTTAGCCAATGAATCTCATATCGTTGTAGCTTCTGATCAGTAGGTTATTTAGGTTCTCTTCCTAACTTGTAAAGAGTAACGAGATTATTTATATTGGTTGTAATTTGAAATGTTCAAATTTACTTTGGGATTTAATATAATGTATTGTGATACATTATAATATAAAGTTTATATGTTAACCAAACTTTATACTATAAATTTAATTTTGTATATGATTCAAAATTAATTTATGAGAGCTAAAATATTTGAATGTGTTCAAATATTAATTTAATGTGAATTGGATTCATATTAAAATTATTGGTTATGAGAGAAATTTATATTTGAATATGATTTAAATTTAACTTAAGTTAAATATAACATATTTAATTTATTTATTAATTAATTAGAGAATTATTTAATAACTTTGTTTAATATTATTTAATTAAAATAATGTAAAACTATAAGATATTGGGTGCAGTGGATTCGGCTTGAATGACTAGTTGAAGTGCATCGTTGCTGAGAAGAACGTCTTTGACAGTTAGATCCGAGTAAGAAGAAAACATATTCATTTGTTTGCAACATTTTTTTTACAATACTAATGAGCAGTTGTTTGCTCTTTCCACTAACACTTCTTGCAACGAAAGACCTCCTGAACAAACCTTTTCTGCATTACGACGAGTTATCGTATGTATTTGAGAAAGATTGTGCTACAGAGATACGTGCAGAGGCATTCACAGATATCGAGTCTAATGAGCCAGTCGACAGTGACGAAGTATGACCGATGGATGGCCTTGATATGGAGTTTCCCAATATGTGCAGCCCAAGAATGAAAATGTTCCCATAAGACATGTTGGGTGGACGAACTTCTAGGTCCAGTGATGCTAGGTGGGGTTCAAGCAAAAGCAAGAGGAAGCGAACCATGCAGCAGATCGACATTTGGAACTCATTTGTGATGCCCATGGACTGTACGAATGAACAACTCAAGATGATCGTGGAATGGCCGAATAAGACCCGTCAGAGTGAAGTCGTTGTGCGATGGGAGGTACTAGCACACTTGGAGCCCATTTCAAGCCTCAATGAAGAGGACTTAACGAAATATATAATGGTGGTGATAGAGAAAACATCGATAATGCATAAATTTTTTTACTTGTCCGATCACCTGAAGGCTACTTGCTGTAGGATCATTCTCTGCGATAACCCCTGATTGTCGGTCCCCTTCCACAGTTCACCCATTATTTATTTCGTTTCCATTGCTTTTCTTTTTTATTTTTCGTTAGACTAATGAACTATGTGATTGATGTTCCCTTTAACTGCATTTCGAAAAAAAAAATGACATTTGTCTCCCTTTAATTGCTTCTATGTTGCTTATCGTTGTCATGAAGAAAGCAAAATTAATAAACGAAAAAGAAAATTTTGAAAATGCAAAAAAAAAAAAAAAAAAGAAAAAAGAATCCAATTTTTTTTATTGTATAGGATTGACGGTATAAATTGAAGACAAATGTACAAATAATTAATAAAATTTGTTTATGTATTTGATTTACGGTACAACTTGAAGAAACATATTTTACACAAATAAAAAAAAAACTAATTCAATTTCGTATTGTATTTACTGTACAAAAATAGAAATTATGTATTAATTACTAATTTTATTGCGTATTGTGTTTACGGTACAAATAAAAAAATATTTATACAAAATCAACTTAAAAATTAATACTCATTTTTGTGTGTTGGGGTTACATTACAAATTAAATATAAATATTATTTTAATACAATTTTTTGTTGTATTGGGTTTATGGTACGAATAAAAGAAAGAAGTTTATACAAATGCAAAAGAAATTAATAAATTTTTTTTTGTATTGGGTTTGCGGTAGAAAAAAAAACAAGCATTTCGTACACATGAAAATAATTTAATTCAAATTTTTTCTTATATTGGGGTTGAGGTACAAATTTTATTTCTTTACACAAATGAAAAAAATAATAACTCTCCCATATTCCTCTCACTTAATCCTTTGTCCAAACAAGAATTATAATAATCATTCACTTTTCCATATTTCTTTTCTCCTATATTCCTTTTCTTCCTCAAACGATGTCTTATAATCAAATTATTTAGAGCAATCAAAGGCTAAAAAACATTCTTTTCAACCTTTTGGTCTTAATTAAATGGAAAAGGTAACAATATAATAACATGGGAGTGTAATAGAACAATTATTAAAAAGCAATGGAGAAAAGGTCCAACATTTTATAGTAATTTAAATTATTTTCAAACTAAGTAGGCATTAATTTAATTAGAAATTTATTCCTCATCTAAATCTTTCAAAAGCAAAATGACATGTTTGTCCAAATCGTTTTCTTTTTTCTTTCTTTTTTTCCTTTTTTATCCAAAGTTATTATCCAAGATTTAATGGATAGATTTTCGTATATATAACATATACTACTTATTAATCTTGAATCAAATTATAAATTAATTTGGACAATCTTTAAATTGTAATGGGTTTGTAATTATATCTCTACATTTGAGATTATCTTTATATTAGTATGCCATGTATAGTAGAAGGTTAATATAAGTTCTGAATATATATAGTCTTTTTTCAAAAAAAAAAAAAAAAGTTTGGAATATATAATATATATTAAAAGAATTAACAAGGAATCAAATCTATCTTTCCAATCATCAACGAACATAGGTCGCTTATGAAAGAAAATCATTTGATGATCAATGACATGAAAGCAAGGATCTATATATTTTTATCAATATTGTAAATATAGCTAAATTAGATTTTTATAGATATATATATAGATAAAAAACCACGGATATGTTGAAAGTTTATAAAAATATTGTGCATTTTTAAGTGAAATTTTAGAATAAATATATTTAAGTAATAAACTATAACTTTAAACATATAAATCAATAATTAGAAGCTAAAATATGATTGGTTATAGGGTAATAGATAATAGTGAATAGTGAAAAATGATTGTGAGTTGAATTTTTTATCAATGAATTATAAATCACACAAATAGAATGTTTAATACAAGATTCAATAGGAAAAATAATTATTAAGGAGTTTATCTATCTATATATATATATTATAATGAAAATATATATATTATAATTCAACTGAAGAGGGTTAGCTGTAAATATCCCAATTAAGGTCAAAGTATTAGCAAATATAACATAATGCATAAGGATTTATTGATATAGCAAAATTTATATCAAGGTCTTAGAGTCTGATAGACCATATTGCTAATATCGGTCTATTAGTGATAACTGTATCACTGGCAAGAATAATCAAGTCTATTAGTAATAAACTTTGTTATATTTATATTTTTTTAAAAAAAAAATATTACCACATGCATAATTATTATTCCTAAAGTGTTACACATTGAAATTACACAAAATAAAAAATAACCACAAATTGCAAAAAGCACTTATAAAATATGGTGGTAGTTGAATTTACACCTTCAAACTTTCAATTAAAGTAATCGGGCCCTAAACTTCTAATCGTCATTACAAGAAAGTGGATTTTTGCCAACGCCACAAAGCGTTGTCAAAGCCCTTAAAAGCGTTGGTAAAGGTACTTCCCAACGCTTTCTATGCATCGGCCACGTTCCTCCGCTTCAGGTCGTCGGAATAGCCTATCTCGTCACGTTTTGGGTACGCATCAACATAATTAGGCAAGGACGACGCCTAAAGAGTGGGTGAATATACTGACACTTTAGTAGTAAATTAAAGTGCCAAGTAGTAGGCATTGAAAGGTTGCCCATGCAACGAAGAGATGTAAAGAGTTTAGTAGAAGGTGTTAAGAGGTTAGCGATGCAACTAGGAGGTGCCAAGAGGCTAGTCATGCAAGTAGAAGGTGACAATTGTAAGTCATGCAAAGATCTCTATATATCAGGAACTTTAATGCCATTTGAGTAATTCCAAATGAAAAATCTCTCAAAATGAGTCTAGTTTCTGGTGTAGGACGACTGAACTAAAAAGAGTTGGAGAGTTCAACTTCTAAACAAAAGCACAAAAGGTCATTTCTCGAATAAATTTGAGTAGTGTTTAGTTCTTGAAGGCTATACAATCCATTACTTGGAATCTAAAGCTGATATTTAAGTTTTCTCATTTGAGTTGTAGATTTTTAGTTATTAACCCCTAAAGTGAGAAGTAGAATTCTGAATAGAAACTCAATTTTTGAACATTGAACAAGGTGGGCTAAGCACAAGGCCGATGTATGCACAAAAAAAAGGTAAGGATAATAGTTTCAAGGTTGCAGTGTCGAGGGGCATGGCATGCGTTGGGCAAGCAACGAACATGCCATGCCATGGCCAACGTATGACACCTCCAGTTCATGACTATGCCATGCATGTAAAGCATGCCCATGAGGTTAGCATGCGACCCAAAGCTTTTGTGCGTGCGCGCCAAACCTACCCAATCCACATACCATTTTTAGCATTTTTGGCAATTTTTGCTTCGAGTTTGGATGATTTTTTAATTAAAGAAACTTATTAAAGGATAAATATGATTATTTTGAGGCACAAAGAAATTGGATAAGTTTACAAACCAAGGATTTAGTTATCATTTATAAGCGACAATTTATTTTAACAGTTATTTACGAAGAATGATTTCAAGTTGCACAACTGATAGCTTGTCAGCGACTTGCATTTAAATATTTTACTTAAATGCTCAAGATTTCTAAGTTAAATTTGAAACTACACATGCAACAGCTTGTGAGTGACATACACATTTAAATGGTTTCTAAGAATATGTTTAAGCTTGATTTATTAAGTATGACTTAAAATTATTTACAAACATGTTTTCAATTAGATTGTTTTGAACATGTTTAAGCTACTTAGAAATGATTTATAAATATGATTTGAGATTTCTGAAATAAAATTGTTTACCTTTGTAGAAAGATATTTGCAAGGCATGAGTTTGATGAATAAACCATGTTCGTTCTATACGTCAAGTTTAGACATGATAAACTTATGGGGCTTTGCTAACCACTTAGCCCTAAACCATGTTCGTTTTTCACTTAGCCCTAAACCATGTTCGTTCTATACGTCAAGTTATCTATGGTCAATGTTCAAAGAGTATCAGAGGTATGGGGTTTTGCTAACCACTTAGCCACCTATACCACAGAGTTTAGGCAAGATAGTGTCAATCTTACTCTACTATCTGACCAAGTTGAAGCAGGATATTATCAATTTTACTATTATATCTTGACCGAGTTTAGACATGATAATATCATGATCGAGTTTATCTGGCATGGTAGTATTGAGTTATCAAGCTAACATGATCAAGTTTTAGGGTATATCATAAACAGATAATCATTTTTATAAAACAAATAATTATTTAGTGAGAAGAATGATTTATAAAGTTGAAATATAATATAAGCTTACATGTTATTTATATGATGGTTTACATATACAAATAAGCTAAACTTTAAGAATAACTATTTCAAAAGCATGTTTTACAAAACCGTCACTTACTGAGCATTTTTAGGTTACTCTTTCAAAACCTTTTTTCACTTTCCAGGTAATGTTCATGTTTGCCCGAGATGAGCTTATTGTTGCCATGTTGGCTAGTATGATAGAAAAGTTTGTAAAGTGATCATGTTTGAGTTAGTGTATAAGAACACAGTCATTTGTGTTGTGGGTACAAAAGATTGATTTATACTAAAAGTCTAGTCTTGGTACAGTCTTTGTAAGAATTATCTTGAAGTTTTTTTTTTTTCTCTAAAATTAAGTTATATACTTCTGCTAAGTTTTAACTAAAGGTGTAGAGGTTAAGGTGTTGATCAGCAAGTATCATTGAGGAAAAGACGATAGTGGTTTACTTCACGCCGTCTCTCGAATCGAGAGTAGGTGGTCCAGGACAGGGTGTGACAATTTAATAGGGTCAACTATTCTTCTAGAAAAATAACACATTTTACTTTTTTTTAATATGAATTTAGATAACTTATTAGCATATCTATTAGTGATATTTTGGTCTATTTTGGTTCATTTTGCTATTTTTGAAAACAACCTTATCATTACACCATTTCAAAAAATTAGAAATAAACCAAACTACTTAAGATCTCGTTTAGTAATAATTTTCTTTTTTAGTTTTAGTTTTTTTAAAATTAAGTTTATAAACATTTTTCTTGTGACATCCTCCCAAGAAATGTTTCAACTCATTTTATAAAATTATATTGAAATTTATTTTGGATTCAACGGTTATATTGAATTATTGTTGGAGACAATTCAATAAATATTTTAGGACATTTTTATTTTGAAGGAATTTGGAATAAATGAATTTAGATAGATAGATAGATATATAGATAGATAGATAGATATTTAGGCTATTTCGTGGAGGGTGCAAATAAAAAAAACTATTTTTTTTTTCTTCTTCTCCTTCTTTAATTCCAACATTGCCCTCTCTTGTTCTTGTTGCTGCCTTTAGCCGCAGAGAATTCTCCCACACCACGATCGCCAAGTTATCGCTTAATTAAGTTGTTAACGTTTGGGTTGTGTTTACGCTCACGTTGGAGTGCTTAGTGGAGCTTTATTACCTTTCTTCACTGGTGAAATTTTGGTTATCAAATTGAGATAAATGATATAATATTAGATTCCTTGAACCTAATGGATGATAACTTTTGCTATCGAGTACATCCTATTATGTATTACTATAGTGTCCCTATGGGATCTTCATCTATGATCGTTTTTCACTTTTATGACTGATATATGTACCTTCGAGTCCATACTTATGGGTGATGTGTTTCTATGGGATCACTAAAACTGTTGTAATACATAATGTACATTGATGCTCAAATAGGAAGATTAACAGGTTCCCTCAATGGATCTAGTAGTAGGTCACTTACTGAGTATTTATAATACTCATCATTTTCAATGTTTCATTTTTTAGGCAAAGGTAAAAGCAATTTGTCAAGTGATAAAAGGGACATGTGATTATGTAGAATTAGACTATTGCTTTCACTCTTCTTTTATTTTTCCATGATTTCGACTATTTTGAACACTTGTTGAATAAGAAGTTTTCATGATTTAAACATTTAATTTCTTTTATGGTTTTAAATAGGGGACTTTGAGTTAGAATGTTATCATTTGTTTATTCACTAGTTTTATTTATTTCTTTTAAACTCTATACATATGAGGTTTATTTTTCCCATTTTCTCTAATAAAATGTTTCTTAAAGATTGTATTGCCTTAAATTTTAAATTTTGTTTTCTATGAATAATGACCTTAGCTTAAGTATGAAAAGTTTGATTGTTATATCTTGTAGATTAACTTATGTGGTAAGTCCATGATATAAGTTCTTTATGGCCAAATACAGTCCTTCGTCCTCACCAGGTATGTTTTCCTAATAAGATAATCTAGGATTATCTGTATATGACTTTGTCTTTATTATTTTAAATAATATGGATTGTTATATCTTCACTAAGAATCTAAAGGAGTTGGTTGTCAATGTTAGAAAACACCACCACGTAGAAGCACGTGAAGGGGTGGTAGAGGTGGTAGAGGTGGAGGGCACAACCAACCTGCTGAATAGGTTGCTGAGAATGGACAACAAGCATTTGCACGCCCGTCATCTTGATGCACCCGTCACCCATGCTGATCTTGCTACTTTGATGTCGCAGCTAGAAGAAGGTATAGGACTATAGCTAGTGTTAGGGTAACACCCTTCTCAGGTCAAAAGAAGAAGGCAGAGTAGAAGACTACAGAGCCACCATAGAGGAATTTGAGATTAGTTGAGGCATTATGACAATACTTGCAATAGTTTATGAAGGTAGAGGGACTCTGAGAGAGAGGCCTTTGTGTAATTCTTGTAGCAAGCATTCTTTGGTTTGTTGCTTAGTTAGTACTAGAGTTCATTTCAAATGCAAACGAAATATGTACATACTGCAAATAGATGTCCTAGTGGTTCTATAGAGAGTGGCCGAAGCCAACAAGCTAGTACTTCTTAGGGTAATGCGAACATACAACAATGTTCTTTGCTACTAATCGATGAAAGAGCGAGAGAGCAAGCACAGTGGTTACAAATACTCTCTGAATCTTTGGTCACTATGCTTTTGTGTTATTTAACTTGGTTATTCATCAATGTTTGTAAAGCATGCTATGTTAGAAGTAGAGTTTTTGAACTATGTTTTATCAATTTCTACTCTATCTAAAGAGATCATATTAGTGAATTAAAAGATCAAGGCATGTCATATTGAAACATCGGAACCATGTTTTAGATGTAACTTTGATATTCTTAGGCATGCGTGACTTTGATGCAACATTGGACATGGATTGGTTGGCTGTTAACCATGGAGGTAGTTTTTTAATCCTTTTGCAAATGCTAGGTTTAAGTTTAAGGAGGTTGGGACTGTGGCCTTACCTAAAATGATTTCTGCTATGAAGGTCAACAAGTTACTTAACCAAGGTACTTGCAATATCTTGGTCAGTCTGGTTGACACTAGACAAGCTAACGTATCTTTGACATTAGAACCAGTGGTAAGAGATTATCCAAATGTTACTCCAAAGGATCTTCTAGACTTTCCACCACACATGGAGATTAACATCCCAATTAAGCTTGAACCAATCACCGTTCCTATTTCTGAAGTATTGTTTAGAATAGCCTTAGTAGAGTAAAGAGAACTCATAATACGATTGTATGAGTTATTTGACCAGGATTTCATCTGATCGAGTGTTTCACTATAGAGTGCACCGGTGTCGTTTGTAAAGAAGAAAGATGGTTCTTTGCGCCCATGCATCAATTGCATGACCATAGAGAACAAGTATCCTCTTCTAGAAATTAAATTGGCAACCTATTTAATCAAAGGCGTTCTTCAAGATTAATCTATGATCAAGATACCATCAGTTGAAGATAAGAGACAGTGATATTTCAAAGACTGACTTACGTTCTAGATATAGACATTACGAGTTTATTGTATTGTCAGTTTGCTTTAACAATGCTTCTACAATTACTTATGGACATGTTAAACATAGTGTTCAAGGATTTTCTTGACGCATTTCTTATAATTTTTATTGATGATATCTTAGTTTAGTCCAAGATAGAGACTGTCCACTACTAGAAAAAAGGACTTTCTTGATGTTTATGGCTTTAATTACTTGATGTTTTTTTTTAAAAAAATATCAAGAAATGGGTGGTTTCAAAGATAAAACTTCAAGAATTTTTATGAAAAGGTGGATGTAGGACAATTTTCAGATTTCTTAACATTTTTTAAACCTCAAGTAATATGTATAATACGTCAAGGAATATCTATTAAATCCTTAACGCTTTTAAAATGTAAAAAATATTTATAAATTCGACATTCTCTAAGTTTTTTAAACGTTCAATAATATGTATTTTTTTACGTATTAAAATTATCAAATAATATCAATTAAACTAATGTCAATAATTTTTATAAAAAGACGGAGGGGAGACATTTTCTGAATTTCTTGACATTTTTAAAGAACAAGTAAGATACTTTTTCTTGATGTTTTAAAAATGACAAGGTTTACTAAATAACTAAAAAAACGTTCGAATAATATTGGGGTTTTCCTTCAATTTGAAAAAGCCCTAACTCTTACGCCTTTCCCTTTGAAAACATCGAGGTAGCCAATAGAATCGCTTCCCTTTCGTCTTCCCCATTCATGAAATCGAAATGCCTAAAATCGTCCATACCTTAAAAAATGCTACATCTTTCGCTCTTCCCATTGCGAGATTGATCTTTTGTCGATCGAAAACCTAAAATCGTTCGTTGTTCGAAAAGTAGTTATCTCTTCCACTGCTGTCGTCTGTCGTCCAATGCGCCCAATGTTTATCCATGTTTTTCTAAGTTCTTACAAAGAAAATTAATGGTTGGTGTGCGATAGTGGGAATCCTCTATTTCGTCCAAATCTCTGGTGCACTCTTATATATTTGAACCTCTAAATTAAATGTTTAGTTCTCCCATTTTATGTACTGTAAAGTAGGATTTATAAATAAAATTATATGGTGAAAAGAAAAGGTGGGCAAATCTATTCTCCCAACTAAGGATCAAAGAAAGAATAATTATTTTTTATCTTCTTGAATATAGCAATAGCCTCTGTGGCTTTGAAGTATAATGTTGTGTTACTAACATATAGATATTTGTATCTTCATCGAAAAATCTAGTTGCTTTGATTGTTCAATGATATGGAATTCTGATACCTTTGTCATCCATAAAACATTATAAATAGTGGAGTTCTTTTTTTAGATTCATTCACCCATATAGGATCATAAATCTCGAAAATGGAGCATTTGTTGAATAGAAAATTTTGAGACTAATCACAAATTACCACATCATTTACTGAATTAATGATGAAAAATACAAATAATTAATTTGAGATTAATTAAAAAAATTGACATGTGTCCCAAAATATAATTGAAAACATAAATTGGCCAATTCTAATGATGCCATATTTTTTCATTATGACCGTTGGATCAAATTAATTGTTTTGATCCAATTAAATATTATTACTTGGGCTAAGTTCAATTGAGCCAAAAAGATAAGCTTAATTTAGTCCACAAGCTAAATATGACCCAAATCCATGTGATTGAGCTCATGGATTTGGTCCATGGACCAACCAAGGAACTCTATAAATAGAGGAGTTCTCCTCATTTAGGGTGAAAAAAATTTTACTCACGAAGATTTAGACATAATTCTCCTGAGAGCTACAAGACTCCCTAACTTCTGAAGCCAACTTCCATCGAAGATTGAAGCTCCTCTGAATATCACGTGCCCCGCTTCCTCAAATCAAGCGTTAGCGTTCAACCAACTTCAAGAATATCAGGTGCTCTACTTCCTCCAATCAAGCATAAGCATCTAATCGAGAGAGAATCAGAGGATCAAATTCTAGAAATCGAACTACATCGCATCAAATCAACACAAGCATAACATGAACTCAAGTTCAACTCCACGAATCAAATTTCTCCGAAAATCTCGTACAAACAAATTGGCACGCTTAGTGGAACATCTCTACCTCTCATCTCTCTCTCGTCATCAAAATAGTAACCACTAGATGTAACTCCGTTAACTAGCTAAGTTTCTTTTCATTAGGATGACCTAGGTAACTTAGTCTCAATCTTGAGTTTATTATGAACTCTTGCTCGTGAGGGATTGTCCTTTAATTTGTACGGATGAGAGAGGGCATATTACCGACTCAATAATGTTATCATTTTAGGGACAAGATCGAGTAGGGAGCTAGAAACATAATCACACAAGATAAAATTTAGTCCTTCTAGTCTTTAGGATAAGTAGATGAATGTTCCTTTAAATGGCGTTTCTGGTACTTGAACAAAGAGTCCTACCCTCTCTATGGCACGAGAGTAGTTTCTGTTTATTGATTGGACCATAAACAGGTTGTTTATTAGAGGAGCACTGATATTTAAGGACTAGAAGTAACCCAAGGGTAAAATGGTAATTTGACTCAATTAGTTTTATGAACACCTATGACGGACTAACTTACTATTAATAGTCTATATTCGTGGACAAAATATATCTACAGTGAGAAGAGTTCAGCTGTGAGTCGTTAGTGGAGTGTACACATATTTAACGAATATTGTTTAATGTAGTTAATGAGTTTAGCTAATTAATCTCATAAAATTGTAGCTTCTGATCTCTTGGTCCATAAAGTCCCCTTCTCATCTTGTAAAGGGTAATGAGATTTATTTGTAGTGGTTGTTATTTGAAATGTTCAAATTAACTTTGGAAATTAATATAATAATACATTATAATATAAAGTTTATATTTTAATTAAACTTTATTATATAAATTTAATTTTGGATATGATTCAAAATTAATTTATGACAGATAAAATAATTGAATGAGTTCAAATATTAATTTAATGTGAACTATTCATATTAAAACTATAAGTTAAAATTTAATATGTATATGATACACATTAAAACCATATATTATGAGAAAATTTTATATTTGAATAATATTCAAATTTGAATTAAATTAAATATAAAATATTTAATTTAGCAACTAATTAATTAATAGTGTATTTTAATTTGATTTATTAAATTAATTAAATTTAAACTATAGGTTATGTAAGAGAAATTTGTTTAAATATGATTTAAATGAAATATTAATTAAATATGATTTAATTAATTTTTAAATATTAATATTAATATTAATTCATTATTAATAATAATATTAATTAATTAATTTTTGATATTAATAGTAATTTAATAATAAGTTATTAAATTAATAGAGAATGTGGGTTGTTTTTCCACGTTCTCATTTTCTATCAACTTCCTTCTTCTTGAGATATCAGAGTAACATCTCAGAACAGTTCTGAAGAACTCGATATACTGCAATTCTCTCTAAAAAAAAAATTCTCTCTAAAACTTTTTTTCTTCCAATTGATTCCCACAAACCAACATCTCTTTCAGTGAATAAGGAGGTTTCTAAGTGGTAGGACCCCCAAATTTGGAGATTGACAGTTCCAAAGTTGTCAATGAGAGTAAGCTCTTTTCTCTCTAATGTCTAATTTTAATTTTGAAAACATGCTTAACCTTATAATTTAGAATTTAGTTTGTGTATTTTTTTTGCCAATGTATTGGTATTTTTAAATCCTTATTAAATTGAGTAATAGTTCTGTAATTCTTCCGCTGTATTTTGGGTTCTTATCCCCTTAAATCGAACTTTTATACATTGGATACGAGAAGAGGTATAATGTTGAACCTAATAATTTAGTTACACATGTTATGTGTTGAACTTGAAATAAGAATTCTCATGGTAGGTATTAATTAAGCTTGAAGTTATAAATACTAGAGTTTCAAATAAGTTAAGTGGATTGCTCATGGCTCTCATCCATTTGTTATTACATATAGTGGTTATGCAATAAATGAATGTCACTATCACACAAAATCTTGTGATAATTAACGATCGAAGTGTGAAAAACAATGGAGTTAGCTTAGTTGCAAAAACAATGCAAGTGTCTAATTCTAAAGATAAAAATCATGTCATCAAAGATATGTCATTATGTGGAGTGCTACAAGAGATATGGGAACTTAATTATAATATGTTTAATGTTCCTATGTTTAAATGTGATTGGATTTAGAACAGTGGCGGTGTTTGGATCGATAAACTTGGTTATTTTTAGTTGATTTAAATAGAGTATAACACAAGTCAGACTTCTTCATACTAGCAAGTCAAGCAAAACAAGTATTTTATGTTGTGAATCCAAGTGATGTTAGATCGTCAGTTGTGATTACTCCACTATAAAGAGACTTTAAAGATAGATATAAGAAGAAGAAACCAAAAGAGAATGAATCTAAAGGAAAAGAGGTGGAGGAGATTAATATAAATGACAATGAAGTAGAGTTGGACATTTTCAAGGTACATGATCCACTATTAAACTCAAATGTCTAATATTTATGTCTTACTAAATGTGGATGTTCTTGAATTAGGAGAGAGTCTTAATAAAAATGCCTAAGGAAAGAAAAGTTGTCTATGAGTCAAAATTGATTTTGCCAATAGCTTTGAAGACGATTCTCAGATACGCTGAGAAGGTAATGAACAAACATTCCAGTATCACTGTTCCACTACCTGTTGGCCTTTTTGGTACCATTCGAAAGAGTTCTGTGCTTCAAGAGGATATCATTGACCTTTGTAACATGGACGAAGTCAAAACTTTACATTGGTGGTCTATATGACGCAAGTCAATTTCATTTCTTTGCATCTAAATTTATATATCTCGTTTATGAGTTTAGAATATTTTATAGGTACTTGTATTCATTTGTTCTTGATCCGAAGGAAATGTGTAGTACGTCTTTGTTGATCCGTCCCTCATCTCTTCTGGACATAACTCACAAGAATCTCAAATTTGAAACTTGTGCAGTAGATTGATGGTCTCAAAAGCAAACCAAATAGTTCTTTATCCTTTTAGTCATTGGTAAGCCAATTTATTTAGCAGTTGCATTGACAATAAAATGGTACTTATATTTTTTATAATTAGGGGTCATTAGGCACTACTTACCATAAATGTGTACGATGATACAGTGTTCTACCATAAATGTCATGTAGTGTTGATTCTAATGCGTGTACAATATTATATAATTTGTGCAATCTTCTCTTGGAAAAACAGAGTAATAACAATATTTTAATTACAAAAGAACATTAAGAAAAGCCAAAAACAAACTTTATGGTGAACAGTAAAGGCAAGTATAAACATTTAAATTCATTGTATTTTGCAGACTACTTGCAATTAGGATTACTTTGTTATTCCAATTTGTTGTTTTTATATAGTGTCCTCTACAAATTGGAAGCATTGAGTGTGGATACCACGTCATGAGGTTTATGAGGAAAATTGTGACTAAGGGAAGCATTGTCATATAGGCTTCAGTATGTTATATATAAAACTTAGGGAACGATACTAACTTAGGGAACATGAACTTTCTTTTATGGAAGCATCTAATTTGTTGAGACTTGAGTTAATTGGTTTGTTTGTATTGTGAGTTAATTCATTTATTTTGTACGTTTATAGATTGATACATGAAGATCATACTCACAGGCCAAGTTAGACAAGGTGCGAGTTGAGTTAGTTAACTTTTTGGGTTCGTACATGTGATTGTGACTTATTTGTGGTTCTGAAGTAAGAATTTTTTTTGTTATGGTTGACATTCTAAAAATTTTTATATAGGTAATATCGTTAACTTTTTGGAATTTTTCATATAGGGTGTTGGAGTTGATTGGTACACTTAAGAACACTACCATATTGTAGATTGGTATATTTTTTAGATTAGATTTATTATAACTAGAGTTTTGGCATAAGTTAGTTAATTAGGTTGTTGAGTTAAATTCGTGGTAATCTGATGAAATTATTTATACTGTTTTTGTAAATGATATGAAATATTCATATATATGTCAAGTTTTAAAAATGATTATATATATATATAGTGAAAGGTTTTATTCATATATGGTTGGATTTTGAAACTATATTTGACGAATATTGTCATTCATATATATTTATAGAACTGTTGTTGGACCACTATACAGAACTATGGGAGGACTATGGAAGCACAATACAGGAACAAAAATATAATTAAATTATAATTCTTTTAAAAAAATTTGAAACATGCTCGACGGTTTTTAAATTTCATAAAAAAATACATTCTTGACAGTTTTGATATGTCATAAATAAGCGCATTCGACGATTTTTAAATGTCATAAAAATACATTCTTGACAGTTTTAAAATGTCATAAACAAGTGCATTCTTAACAGTTTTTCAATGTCATCAACGATCAATTTCTTGACGGTTATTAAATGTCATGAACACAATACTCTTGACAGTTTTTAACTGCCATGAACACTCATACGCTTGATGGTTTTAACTGTCATGAATATTTGTATACTTAACGTTTATAAAACATCAACGTTCACTATTCTTGACATTTTATTAACTGTCAAGAATTTTACCTTTCTTGACACTGACTTCAATGATGGCTTAAAACTGTCAAGAGAGTCGTTTTGTAGTAGTGGTCACACCCCCTCCTAATGCCAGGCCACGTGACTAAGAGAAAGTGTATCGCTTAGACACTAACCACCTATCTCACCATGCGATAATGCGTTGGCCACCTAGTAAGCGAAACTCGACCACAACTCACTTATTTAACAAGTCATAGATAATTAATTAGTGAAATACTTCATTGTATGCAATGCTTAAACTCTGGCTTAATGGTATGTTGCCTAATGTTTGAATCGCATGGACTAATCCCACATATGGCATATAACATATTCAAATGGCTAACTCATAACACTTCATGCAAACTAAACAAAAAATCTCAAAGAAAAAAATACTTCATTAACACGTCATAAAGTTTGCACAAGATTTTAAGATTGAGGTGAGGTATATATACAAAATTGACTATGTGAAGCCTCTGTTTTGATATAAGGATTGAAAAGAAGGAAACTAAGTTAAGTATGTCGCGTTCGATGGTAAAGGGAGCAAAAATGGATAAGTGTAAGAAAAATGCATTTTGGATATGCGTTTTGACAGAGATATGAGGAAAAGCTATGTGTCCTAACAAGCGGTGAGAGAAAGAGTTACACATTTCAGTTAGCTAAATGCGATGAGAATTTGTTAGGACTTAAGATTTCAAAGGAAGAAAAGAAAGACCAAGCAACAAAGGGAAAGAAGGATTGAGCGTTAAGAAAGAGGAGGAGTAAAGAAAGTCAGGCTTCGTGAGTGGTATTTCTAAACAAAAGGAGTGAATTTTACAAAGCTTTCTTTCCAAAGTCATGTCATGTTGATGTTAATGTTATATAAAGTATAATGCATGTTGTAATGTAATTTATGTTTAATATTAAAAGCTTGACTATTGAAAATTTATTTACGAGTTAAAGTATGTGAGGAAACCATTAGCTTTATTCCTATAGTGAGCTAGCTATTATGTACACAGAAGAGTAGAATTTGCCTTGTGTTGAGTGGTTCGCTTGATAAAAGGATGACTGAACGTGTTGAGTGGTCCGTGTTCAAGTTTATCGCCTAAGCAACTAGTGTTGAATGAGGGCCCACAGTGATACTAATGGTGAAATAAGTCATCGTAGTAGTCTACATGTTAACGAAGTTCAATGTCCAGGCAAAGAGGAATAGGTAGAGACTAATTTGTGCTCAATGTTTTAGCACTAGATGAAACGCAATGAAGCATTCTTGTAAAATGAGTTTATGTATGATCTGATATTCCTCAAAGTTTTTTCTCAAATTTTCACTCACTAAGCATTTGGCTTATGGTTTAAGTTTTTCCTTCCCTAGGTAAGCGAGGTGTTGAGGCTGCATTGTGAAGATTAAGCTAAGTTGCTAGACGGTGAGGTGTTAAAGCAGGCGTTAAGAATTGTGAAAGGCATTGAGAGTCTGATGGCATGCCTCGCCTCACTAGTCACTTCATGCGACCAGAAGGAGACAAATAAATAGAACTAAAACAACCAACGTACATCTCCACGAGATAAAGAGTTAAACGCCTAGTAAGCAGAACTTTTCAAACCAATCTCCAACGCATAGTTCCAACTTTAAACTCAGAAGATCTCCACAACTCAACACAACGGAAAACACTTAAAACAACTAACTTAGCTTAATTTCCTACCTTTCAACATTTAAACTCGCTAGCTACTAAGCGATAAACACAACAGGGAATACACAACACAACACAGCAGAAAGATTAAAAAAAAACATAACTTTTATTTTATTACTTGATCTAATACTTCACAAATTACATTTTTTTCTCTCAAGGCACAAAAATAAAACCTAAGCTCTAAGCTCCACGCCTTCCTTCATCCACTAGGATGCTACTCTTTGTGTCTAGGTGTTTAGGAGTATAAGAACCCCTTTCTTATCCTTCTCCTTGACCGCCTAGCAACCCATCTCAAAGACAAGACTCTTCCCACACACAGAACTGTGATGCAACCCTCTCTAAACATAATAACTTTAAACCATCTGAAGACGGATAACTTGACTAGTTTTTTCATGTCACAATCCATCATACCTTTTCTCACATGGCCTGAATGTCTGATCACCTGAGGAAGGAAAACTTAAACACGTAAGTCAAACATGTAATTCAATGCTTGATCACCTGAGGATGTCATACATACATTCTCATCGTCGAGTTATGGTTGTATGGAGTAATCTGAATCCATTCAGCGAACATCATCAATTCCATATACGCATAATATGTCTTCCAATGTCCGATCACAAAGCAAGTATAAGACATCTTATACCAGATCATGAAGTAAGTATAAGACATCTTACACCAAATCACAAAGCAAGTGTAAGGTTCATCGCATAGGGTACCAAAATCTTTCACAAAGCATAAATCATTATTTATTTTCAAAACATACCCATTTAAGAGTTCAAATATGATTTGAAAATCATTTTGGTTTTCAAAACATTTTAAAACCATTCACAGTAAAGATAAGGTTTCCTTCTGGCCTAAGCACTTTACCAAACTCCTCGTTAACCTTGAACCCGAGACTAATCTAAGAAAACCCCCTTAACAGCTAGCAATTCCTCTAGCCCTTACTTAGCTCAAAGTTTAGATTAAGTTCTAAAATCTGTCTAAAACTCTTCCATTTATACACTTCTTCTGTAAGAATTTCCATGCCAAAATGATTACCTTTGTCCGACTGTAAGCTTAAACAAATTATGTATTGCCACATAGCTCTCACCGTCCAAATTCTAATCATCAGTGGGCGGCTGTGTCAGAACGCTGACACTTACTGAGCACCACCTTTCAAATGTAAGGTTACTCAAGTACTTTTTTGCTAAGAAATATTTTTTTCTCAACCCTTGTTCGAAATGCATCACGCGTCAAGTTTTTAGACTAATTGTTAGAAACACTTCGAGTCTAGCAACTCATACTACATCCAATATCAACATGCAGCTTAGGAGGCGATTCAAAGTCTTGCAAAGGAAAATCACGAGGAGCATCGACGAAAGATGTTAGAACTCTAAGATCGAATAAATTATATGAAAAATTTTCAAATTGTGAGTTATGGTTTAAACAAGTGATCTTTCTTGGCTATGTGGTATCTAGGGATGAAGTTTCCATAGACTCAGCAAAGATAGCTATTACCATTTGGCCTCGACCTACAACAGTCACAAGATGCGTACCTTTTTCAAAGACTATTACCATTGGTTTGTGGAAAACTTCTCTTGATAGCCACTTCCTTAACTTTGTTGACAAGGAAGAGAACTCATTTTGTTTGGAGCAAGGCTTGTGTAGATAGAAGTTATTGAACCAGATCTGGTCATACTAAATGGTTCATGGAGCTTTGTGATTTGCAGTGATATCTCTAAGAAAGTCTCTGGTTTTGTGGTGATGCATCATGGTTAGGTGGTTGCTTATGCTTCCTACTAACTAAAGAACCATGAACAAAATTATCCTACAAATGAATTTAGAGTTTGGATCGATGGTTTTTACACTAAAGATTTAAAGGCATTACTTATATGAAGAAAATATACAAAATTTCACAAACCATAAGATCTTGAAGTAGTTCTTCACCTAAAAGGACTTAAACATGAGACATCGCAGATGGCAAGAGTTAGTAAAAACACTATGAGTGTGAGACTTCGTATCATCTAGGTAAGACAAATGGGGTAGTTGATGTTCTCAATAGAAAGGTAACTCATTCGACAGTTGATCTTATGTCACACTGCCACCTATAACGTTGCATTCTCATGTTATGGGTGTGGAGACGACCTAGGTGGCTCCAACACCCCTCCAAAAGAGACGCCAGAACACCCAGGTCTTGAAACTTAAACTTAACTTTTACCTTAGCACCCTAAGAACAAACAATGTAAAAACTTCAATAACACTTAAACTTGAGGAAACTTAACAACTTTTATTCAATCCTTGAACAAAACTTAATACAAATACAAAATTATGTTGGGATTTATGTCCTAAAACTCATAGATTATAAATATAATTCATTGACCATTGTTAATAAAGTGTTATTATTGTAATAATTGTTATTGATTATATTATTAGTTTTGTCTTAATAACCCAAATATAATAAACTAACATCCTAAGTTTTTTAATGAGTCTTGAACAGTATGTAGAGACATACAGGGATCAATGTTTGAGATCAACTTAAAGGGTTTCTAGTATAAAGATAAGGCTAAGTACCTTATCCTAGTAACACTATGGATAAGGCTCACTTTGTATTTGAAACAAACCCAATGATCCAACGTGTTCGTGTAATTGACATGCGAGTGAGGATATCCTATGCAATGAGTTTGCATAAGACTGGACTACAAAATGGTAGCCACTAAATGTAACTCTGTTAACTAGTTATGTTCCTACTTCATTAGGACGACCTAGGTAACTTAGTCTTATCTTGAGTGTATTATGAACTCTTGTTTGCAAGGGATTGTTCTTTGATTTGTACAAGTGGGAATGGTCAGATCGTCGACTCAATAAGCTTATCATTTTAGGGAGAAGACCGAGAGGAGAGTTGAAAACATAATTACACAAGATGGAATTCACTCTTTCCCTACTTTAGGGTAAGTAGATGAGTGTTCCCTTAAATGGTGTC
>JBBPDI010000023.1:27722935-27738950 GCA_037974545.1 Cucumis variabilis | reverse complement strand
ATAGGATACCCCCACTTCCATGTCTCTACATGAACGATTTAGGATCACATCGTTTGTACTAACTACAAAACAGGCCGTATCCATAGTGTCCCCAGAATAAGGTGCCCAACCGTATTCGTATACTATAGACTATTCAGGCTACATACTCGAACTTGATCCACATTTATGTCTCTACATAAAGTTCAAGTTTACTATATATAATATCCTTGGGTCGTTAATTTATTGGCTTTAGGATTATAGTATCAATAACGACTTTATTGAATGAAATATGATTACAAACTTCGAGGTTTAGGACATAACCTCCAACAAATTTGTACGTTTTGTTAGGTCCAGCGTAAAAGGTATGCTCGCACACCATTTTCTATACAAATTTTTTCTTTCCCATATAATTGAATACATGTTATCCTTATATATGTTTCATATTTGTCTTATGCAGTGTGCTCCAGTACATAGAATATAGTTTCGAGGTACTAGGAAATCTACATATTCAACAAACGTAGGTCATTCTCTGTAGCATGTATATGCCTTTCGTTTAATACGTACCATGTATGAAAATTTCATATAAATCAAATTGTAATGGCACATTCATTTGACATTGCATAAACTAAACATTTGTGGAAAGTAATTATTTTTCTTTACACAATGCATTTGATATTTTACTTTATTATTGTTATCCTATTTTACATGTTGGTTTCTGCTTTTTTGGTTCACGGCACACTATTATGACACCACTACAAGCTAAAATAAATTTATGCACATCTTCTTTCTAGTTGTTTAGTTCACTCTGTAAAAAAATGATAACAACACAAATAAGACGTTTTGAAAACACTAAACTTATTTAGACGAACACATTTACAATACTACAATTGATATTACAAAACTTCGATTATATACTTTGAAAACTAATTACTTAATTTCATATAAACGACACATATTTTGTAACCATACAAACATTAATATTTAATGGTTACACTTATGAAGTGAAAACTAAATGATTTAGGAAAAAAATTCAAAGATTAAAGTGTAGGATGAATATTGTAGAAGCAAAAGTAGTCTAATATAACAAATAGGGTAGAGCATCTTCCAACTGTGTACAATACATTCCATCAAAATCACATTTCAACATTACTTTTTAAATGGATTGAACATGTTTTTCACTTACTTCGCACAATACATACCATCTAGTAAACAGAACCAATTTTTTGGAGTCCACCTAACAAAAGTCTTTACCAAGGTGGCCTTTAGTGTACCTTGCAATGGATCCAAACGAACTGCCCAAAGTTTTGACTACCTTCACAATGGCGCAACGTCAAATTATACTGGCATTTGAGGCATTTTTCAATGACCACAAGAGGATTTCCCAAGTTCCATGTGACACTAGGTATAGGATTAGGCATATTGTATATTTTTGCATGATACACGCGTCTGACCTTGTATGTTAACAAAGTACATGCATTGATAGATCTTGTTTCGTAATTTTGTGACATCTATTGTTGAAAACATTAGGACTACAATCGACAGAAGTTATGGACGTTGAGAAGATGGTCGCAATCTTCCTGCATGTGCTTGCGCATGATGTTAAGAATCGCGAGATCCAAAGAGACTTTGTATGTTCCGGTAAGACAATCTTACAACATTTTAATCTATTCCTGATTGTCATGCTTAGTTTGCGCGATGAATTGGTAGAGAAGCCGCAACTTGTCATGAGTGCCTGCACAGGTTCAAGGTGGCGATGTTTCGAGGTTAGGTGTTTGGAATTCAATTTAGTTATACATAGCGACTCTGTCCCAATTCTTACTGGCCGTTTATTATGTGTTGCAGAATTGTCTTGGTGTCCTTGATAGCACGTACATCAAAGTGAATGTGTTTTTAAGTGATAGGCCTAGATATCAAACATTGAAGGACGAAGTGGCGACAAACGTCCTCAAAAGGGGACTTCGTTTTTGTCTTATCAGGCTTAGAAGTATCCGCAGTGGACTCGTGTATTTGGCAGACTAAGGGTTCCTAAGGGTAACATCACTTTTGTCTATAAACTACAACATTCACCCCAGGGTACTACTACCTTTGTCAGCGGGCTACCCAAATGCGGAGGATTTTCTAGAACCTTATAGAGGCCAACGATATCACCTGCAAGAGTGGCGTGGTTTAAAAAATGCTCCAACAACAGCGAAGGAGTTATTCAACATGAAACATTCATCTGCACGGATTGTTAATGAACGAGCATTCATCTTTTGAAGAGCCATTGAGAAATACTTTGTGAAAGTCGTATTATCCCATTCAGGTTTAGTGTTGCACTATTATGACGTCTTGTCTTCTCCACAATTTAATAAATCAAGAGATGACGAACGCCCACATGCTAGATGATAACAACGAGGGTGACTCAAACTACGCAATGACTGAAGGCGACAACATCAACTACATTGAGGCCTCAAACGAATGGACTCAATGAAGGGATGGCCTTCATAGAGTCGATGTTCAACGAATGGAACGACTAGTACATCACAATTAGTTGTAGGACGAGCAAGTGATAAAACCTTGTGTAAAAATTTGATTTTGCTACCAATAATCAAACGAGTCTGATTTGGTTGTACCGTTCATGTTATGTTTACTACTATAATACAAATGATAACATTAATATTTGGTGTATGTATATTTCTGTGTATGCAAGTGTTTTGTTCATTTTTGTTTGTCAGAATGGACAGTTTGTTGAGAAACCCAAAGCACCCATGGACGAGGGTAGAGGAGTCATGCCTCGTTGGATGTCTTATGGACTTGGTAAACGTAAGAGGGTGGAGGTAGGATAACGGGCCCTTTCGACCTGGTTACCTATCACAGTTGGTGAGAATGTTATCTGAGAGAATGCTTGGGTGCAGATTGACGTCCACGATGTTGAGATTTATGTCCTAAAACTCATAGATTGTTAATATAATCCATTGACCGTTGTTAATAAAGTAGTATTATTGTAATAATTGTTATTGATTATATTATTAGTTTCGTCTTAATAACACAAATCCAATAAACTAACATCCTAAGTTGTTTAATGTTCGAGATCAACTTAAAGAGTCTATAGTATAGGGATAAAGCTAGGGACCTTATCCTGGTAACACTATGGATACGACTCACTTTGTATTTAATACAAACACTATGATCCAACGCGTTCATATAGGTCAATTAGATGAGTGTTTCCTTAAATGGTGTCTCTGAGACTTGAACAAAGGGCCCCATCCTCTCTATGGCACGAGAAAGATTTCATTTATTGGTTGGACAATAAACAAGTTGTTCATTAGAAGAGCATTGATATTTAAGGAATAGAGATAACCTAGCGGTAAGACGATATTTTGACCCAGTTGGTGTTACAAACACTCGTGAAAGACTAAGTTACTGTTATTAGTCTATATGTGTGGACACATAAATATATCTATAGTGAGAAGAGTTCAACTGTGACTCTTTAGTGTAGTGTACACACAGTTAACAAATATTTATTAATGTGGTTAATGAGTTTAGCCAATTAATCACATATCGTTGTAGCTTTTGATTTGTAGGTTTTTTAGGTTCCCTTCTAACTCGTAAATGGTAATGAGATTATTTATATTGGTTGTAATTTGAAATGTTCAAATTTACTTTGGGATTTAGTATAATGTATGATGATACATTATAATATAAAATTTATATGTTAATCAAACTTTATTGTATAAATTTAATTTTGGATATAATTCAAAATTAGTTTATGAGAGCTAAAATATTTGAATGTGTTCAAATATTAATTTTAATGTGAATTTGATTCATATTAAAATTATTGGTTGTGAGAGAAATTTATATTTGAATATGATTTAAATTTAACTTAAGTTAAATTTAATTTAGTTATTAATTAATTAGAGAAATTATTTAATAATTTTTGTTTAATATTATTTAATTAAATTAATATAAAACCATAAGATATTAGAGAGATATTCATTAAATAAGATTTAAATGAAATATTAATTAAATATGATTTAATTATTTATTAATTAATTGATTATTGGTTAATTAATTAGTTTATTTGAAATTTTTATTAATTTAATAATTTTTAAATTAATAGAATCTCATGATTCTCTCCTACTCCAAGAAGGAAAGAGAGTTATAAATATGCAGAAGAAAACAGTTTTCTTTAACGATTCAATCAACCAAAATAAAACTAATAATTTGACTTTTCTGCAAAAGAGTTTCTCTCAAATATCTTTAAACTTATTTTTATCCCAATTGATTCTCACAAACCAATTTCATGCCAGTGGATTGAAAAGTCTTCGATGGGTGTTGTCCCCAAATTGAAAGATTTATTTTGTAGATTCAGAGACGTAAGAAAAAAAAGTAAGTTTTTCTTTCTCTAATCTAAAATTAGAAAGCATGCCCTTTAGGTTATAATAACAAGACTTGTTTCTATATTATTTTGCCAATGTATTGGTATTTAGGGATTCCCAAATTAAATTGGTGAATGGTTCTGTAAAATCTTCCACTGTCATAGGCTTTTATTCCTTCACAAGGCTGTTATCAAAACTAGAATAAAGTTACTTAAAAGAACATTCCATTCACTCGTAGAAATGTGTGGTCTTGAGTGCAGTGGATTCAGCTTGAATGACTAGTTGAAGTGCATCGGCTGAGAAGGACGTCTTTAACAATTACGTCCGGGTAAGAAGAAAACATATTCATTTGTTTACAACATTTTTTTACAATACTAACGAGCAGTTGTTTGCTCTTTCCACAAACACATCTTGCAGCGAAAGGCCTCATGAACAAACCTTTTTTGCATTACGACGAGTTGTTAAATGTATTCGAGAAAGATCACGCTACAGAGATACGTGCAGAGGCCTTCGCGGATATCGAGTCTAATGAGCTAGTCGACAGCGACGAAGTACGACCGGAGGATGGCCTTGATATGGAGTTTCTCAATATGTGCAGCCCAAGAATGAACATGTTCCTAGAAGACATGTTGGGTGGACGACCTTCTAGGTCCAGCAATGATAGGTCGGGTTCGAGTGGAATCAAGAGGAAGCAAACCATGCAGCAAATTGACATTTGGAACTCATTTGTGACGCCATGGATTGTAGGAATGAACAACTCAGAGAGATCATGGAATCGCTGGATAAGCCCGTCAGAGTGAAGCCATTGTGCGACGGAAGGTACTAGCACACTTGAAGTCCATTTGGAGCCTCAATGAAGAGGACCTGACGAAATGTATGATGGTGGTGATAGAGAAAACATTGGTAATGCATACATTTTTGGACATGCCCAATCACCTGAAGGCCGCCTGCTGTAGGGTCATTCTCTACGATAACCCCTGATTGTCGGTCCCCTTCCACCATTGACCCATTATTTATTTCGTTTCCATTACTTTTCTTTTTTTATTTTTCATTAGCCTAATGAACTTGTGATTGATGTTCCCTTTAACTGCACTTAAAAAAAAAGACATTTGTCTCCCTTTAATTGCTAATATGTTGCTTATCGTTGTCATGAAGAAAGCAAAATTAATAAACGAAAAAGAAAATTTTGAAAATATATAAAAAAAAGAATCCAATTTTTTACTATATAGGATTGATGGTACAAATTGAAGACAAATGTAGAAATAATTAATAAAATTTGTTTATGTATTCGATTTACGGTAGAACTTGAAGAAATATATTTTACACAAATGAAAAAATTTAATACAATTTATTTGTATTGTATTTACTGTACAAAAATAGAAATTATGTATTAATACTAATTTTATTGCATATTGTGTTTAAGGTACAAATAAAAAAAATATTCATACAAGATCAACTTAAAAATTAATACTAATTTTTGTGTGTTGGGGTTACATTATAAATTAAATATAAATATTATTTTAATACAATTTTTTGTCGTATTGGATTTACGGTACGTACAAAAGAAAGAAGTTTTTACAAATGCAAAAGAAATTAATAATTTTTTTTTTGTATTGGGTTTACTGTAGAAAAAAAAAACAAGTATTTCGTACACATGAAAAAGAAAATTAACTCAATTTTTTTCTCATATTGGGGTTGAGGTACAAATTTTCTTTTTTTACACAAATTAAAAATAAATAACAATTTTTGTCATAATCCTTCCCCCAAACAAAGATTATAATAATTTTCTAATATTCCTCTCACTTAATCATTTCTCCAAACAATGATTATAATAATCATTTCTTTCACTTAATTCCCTTTTCCATATTTCTTTTCTCCTATATTCCTTTCCTTCCCTTCTTATAATCAAATTATTTAGAGCAACCAAACAATATTCATTTCAACCTTTTGGTCTTAATTAAATGGAAAAGGTAACAATGTAATAACATGGGAGTCTAATAGAACAATTATTAAAAAGCAATGGAGAAAAGGTCCAACATTTCATAGTAATTTAAATTATTTTCAAACTAAGTATGCATTAATTTAATTAGAAATTTATTCCTCATCTAAATCTTTCAAAAGCAAAATGACATGTTTGTCCAAATCGTTTTCTTTCTTCATTATTTTTTCTTTCTTTTTTTCCCCTTTTTATCCAATGTTATTATCCAAGATTTAATGGGTAGATTTTCGTATATATAACATATACTACTTATTAATTAATCTTGGATCAAATTATAAATAAATTTGGACAATCTTTAAATTGTAATGGGTTTGTAATTATATCTCTACATTTGAGATTATCTATATATTAGTATGCCATGTATAGTAGAAGGTTAATATAAGTTCTGAATATATATAGTCTTTTTTCGAAAAACAAAAAGTTTGGAATATATAATATATATTAAAATAATTAACAAGGAATCAAATCTATCTTTCCTATCATCAACGAACATAGGTCACTTATGAAAGAAAATCATTTGATGATCAATGACATGAAAGCAAGGATCAATATATTTTTATCAATATTGTAAATAACGCTAAATTAGATTTTTATAGATATATATATAGATAAAAAAATCACGCATATGTTGAATGTTTATAAAAATATTATGCATTTTTAAGTTAAATTTTAGAATAAACTTATTTAAATAATAAGCTATAACTTTAAACATATAAATCAATAATTAGAAGCCAAAATATGATTGGTTATAAGGTAATAGATAATAGTGGATAGTGAAAAATGACTGTGGGTTGAATTTTTTATCAATGATGTATAAATCACACAAATAGAATGTTAAATACAAGATTCAATAGGAAAAATAATTATCAAGGAGGTACTCTATCTATTTATATATATATATATTAATAAAAGTATATATATTATAATTCAACTTAAGAGGGTCAGCCGTAAATATTCCAATTAGGGTCAAAGTATTAGCAAATATAACATAATGTATAAGGATTTACTAATATAGCAAAATTTATATCAAGTTTTAGAGTCTGATAGACCATATTGCTAATATCGGTCTATTAGTGATAACTGTAACTGACAAGAATAACCAAATATATTACTAATAAACTTTGTTATATTTATATTTTTTTTAAAAAAATATTACTACATGCATAATTATTATTCCTAAAGTTTTACAACAAAATAAAAAATAATCACAAATTGCAAAAAGCACGGTGGTAGTTGAATTTACACCTTAAAACTTTCAATAAAAATAATTGAGCCCTAAACTTCTAATCGTCATTACAAGAAAGTGGATTTTTGCCAACACCACAAAGTGTCGTCAAAGCCATTAAAAGCGTTGGTAAAGGTACTTTCAATGCTTTCTATGTATCGGCCACGTTCCTCAACTTCAGGTCGTCGGAATAGCCTATCTCGACACGTTTTGTGTACGTATCAACATAGTTAGGCAAGGCCAACGCCTAAAGAGTGGGTGAATATGCTGACACTTTAGTAGTGGCGTCAACATAACAACCTTATGTCGACCCTTTAGAGTGGTGTCGACAAACGTCAATGCCGACACTGTTTTTTGTCGGATTGGGATATACTTTTTAATATGGATAGTCATTCACTCCGACATTGAGCTTATGGTGTTGGGATAAACTGTCTACGCTAAAGCTTCGAACAAAGTTCCAAACAAAACAACCTATACTAGCAATCATCCTTACCAAAGTTCCAAACAAAACAACCTATACTAGCAAAACACAACAGTCTTATAATATTCTTAAAATAAAGAGTCACTTAACAAACTACATAAACATTTACAACAACGAAAAAAAAAAACACTTAATTCTTGTTCGACCATGAAATCACGGAGATAACATTGATCCTAGAAAAAGAAAAAACAAAAATTTTACTTAAATATATATATATATATATATATATATATATATATATATAAACATTCATACAAAACCATTTAAAAAGAAAACAAGAATACTCAATTGTACAACTCGCAGTGAAAAAATAACAAACCAAACAAAAATTAATTACTGACATCGAAGAAAACAACATCACAAACATAATCAAAAGTACTACACTCATATTCAAAACATGAGAAACAATTCTTAACTCAAAATTCTCAACCTATATTCTAATTAGATCAAGATTGTTAACTCAAAATTTGCAATCTACATTCTCAACTCAAGATTCTCAACCTACATTAACTCAAATTTTTTAAATCAACAACACATGAAAAACCAACATTTAGAAACAAACTCAAGATTCTCAACCTACATTCTTAACTTAAGATTCTTAACTCAACAACATTCTTAACTCAAAATTTGCAACCTACATTCAAAACAACGACACATGAAAAACCAACATCTAGAAACAACTCACAACCAAAACAATGTTCACTTTAAAACAATAACATGCATCCAACCTTTCTAAGGAGTCGATGTTTAATTTTGAAAGCTTAAGAGTATAATTTCAACTGTCACCATACGTTAAGACTAATTTTGCAATTTGGCCTAAAAATAAATGACAATACACAGTATTCATGTGGAACCCGAAACTAGCCTTTCTAAGATAAGAAAAATTAAAAAAAAATGATAAGTAAAGTTTATGTTGAGGAAAAGTTGAAGAAGGAAGGTATAGTAAGAAATTTAGATAACATATGGGCTATGGTTAGAGTGTCATTGTTTGAAGGTCATTGTAGCCCTGGTGAAAAGGAAATAAGAGAAAATATAGTAACTATTGATTGTTACCCAAGTGACATAATCGGTGGGTCATTATTTTAGGTATCTTGGTTGGGGTGTCATTCTAGCCTTGAAGAGGAAAATTTAGCTAAAGTATGGTGTCCTACAAGATGCCAAACTTGTGTTAGGTGAAAAGAGATTGTCATAGGCAGCAAGGAGTGTCAAAATAACCTCTAAAGACAAGGCTATGCAGCTAATCAAAGTATGCTAAATAAGCCAACTAGGAGTTTTGAGCCAAGGATTGGCGACCAAATTAAAGATGTCAAAATAACCTCTAAACTTATGAAGCATGCAAGTAAGAGGTGTAAATTAAAGTGCCAAGTAGTAGGCATTGAAAGGTTGGCCATGCAAGGAGGAGATGTAAAGAGTTTAGTAGAAGGTGTTAAGAGGTTAGCCATGCAACTAAGAGGTGTCAAGAGATTAGTCATGCAAGTAGAAGGTGTCAATTGTAAGTCATGCAAAGATCTCTATATATAAGAAACTTTGATGCCATTTGAGTAATTCCAAATGCAAAATCTCTCAAAATGAGTCTAGTTTCCAGTGTAAGGCTGCTGAACTAAAAAGAGTTGGGGAGTTCAACTTCTGAGCAAAAGCACCAAAGGTCTTTTCTTGAATAAATTTGAGTAGTGTTTAGTTCTTGAGGGCTACACAATGCATTACTTGGAATCTAAAGGTGATATTTAAGTTTTCTCATTTGAGTTATAGATTTTTAGTTATTAACCCCTAAAGTGTGAAGTAGAATTCTGAATAGAAACTCAATTTCTGGACATTGAATAAGGTAGGCTAAGCACAAGGCTGATGTATGCACAAAGAAAGGTAAGGATAATAGTTTCAAGGTTGCGGTGTCGAGGGGCATGGCATACGTCGGGCAAGCAACGCAACACACGTGGCATGCCATGCACGTGAAACCATGGCCAATGTGCTACACCTTTAGTGCATGACCATGCCATGCATGCGAAGCATGCCCACGAGGTTAGCATGTGACCCAAAGCTTTTGTGGGTGCGTGCCAAACCTACCCAATCCACATACCATTTTTAGCCTTTTTGGCAATTTTTGCTTCGAGTTTGGATGATTTTTGAAGTAAAGAAACTTATTAAAGGATAAGTATGATTATTTTAGGGTACAAAGAAATTGGACAAGTTTACAAACCAAGGATTTAGCTACCATTTATAAGCGACACTTTGTTTTAACAGTTATTTACGAAGAATGATTTTAAGTTGCACAAGTGATAGCTTGTCAGCGACTTGTATTTAAATATTTTACTTAAATGATTTTGGGTTGTCAACATGTTTGAGCTACTTAGAAATGATTTATAATATGCTTTGAGATTTCTAAAATAAAATTGTTTATCGTTTTATAAAGATATTTGCAAGGCATGAGTTTGATGAATAATGTTTTAGTAAGAAAAATCATGTTCGTTCTAACGTCGAGTTATCTATGGTCAATGTTGAGAGAGTATTAGAGGTATGGAGCTTTGCTGACCACTTAGTCATCTATACCACTAAGTTTGGGCAAAATAGTGTCAATCTTACTCTACTATCTGACCAAGTTCAAGCAGGATAATATCAATTTTACTCTTCTATCTTGATCGAGTTTAGACATGATAATATTGTGATCGAGTTTATCTGGCACGATAGTATTGAGTTATCAAGCTAACATGATCAAGTTTTAGGGTATATCATAAACAGATAATCATTTTTATAAAACAGATAATTATTTAGTGAGAAGAATGACTTATAAAGTTAAAATATTATATAAGCTTACATGTTATTTATATGATGGTTTACATATGTAAATAAGCTAAACTTTGAGAATAACTATTTTCAAAAGCATGTTTTACAAAACCGTCACTCACTGGCATTTTTAGGTTATTCTTTCAAAAACTTTTTTCACTTTCTAGGTAATGATCATGTTTGCTCGAGCTGAGCTTATTGTTGCTATGCCGACTAGTATGATAGAAAAGTTTGTAAAGTGATCATGTTTGAGTTAGTGTATAAGAAAACAGTCAGTTGTGTTGTGGGTACAGAGGACTGCTTTATACTCAAAGTCTAGTCATGGTACAGTCTTTGTAAGAATTATCTAGAAGTTTGTAAATAAAATGGACTGCACTTAAGTTTTTTTTTTTTCTCTAAAATTGAGTTATATACTTCTGCTAAGTTTTAACTAAAGGTGTAGAGGTTAAGGTGTTGATCAGCAGATATCATTGAGGCAAAGACAGTATTGGTTTACTTCACGTTGTCTCTCGAATCGAGAGTAGGTGGTCCAGGACGAGGTGTAACGATTTGATTAGATCAAAATATTCTTCTAGAAAAATAACACATTTTACTTTTTTTTTATGTGAATTTAAATAACTTATTAGCATATCTATTAGTGATATTTTGGTCTATTTTGGTTCATTTTGCTATTTTTGAAAACAACCTTATCATTACCTCATTTCAAATTATTAGAAATAAACCAAACTACTTAAGGTCTTATTTGGTAATAATTTTCTTTTTTAATTTTAGTTTTTTTAAATTAATTTTATAAACATTTTTCTTGTGACATCCTCCCAAAAAATGTTATAAACATTTTTCTTGTGACACCCTCCCAAAAAAATGTTTCAACTCATTTTATTAAATTATATTGAAATTTATTTTGGATTTAACGATTATATTGAATTATTGTTGGAGACAATTCAATTTTAAATATTTTAGGACATTTCTATTTTGAAGGAATTTGGAATAAATGAATTTAGATAGATACATAGATAGATAAATAGATATTTAGTCTGTTTCGTGGAGCATGCAAATAAAAAAAAAACTATTTTTTTTCTTCTTCTCCTTCTTTAATTCCAACATTTCCCTCTCTTGTTCATGTTGCTGCCTTTAGCCGTAGCGAATTCTCTCGCACCACGATTGCCAAGTTATCGCTTAATTAAGTTGTTAACGTTTGGGTTGTGTTTACGCTCAGGTTGGAGTACTTAGTGGAGCTTTATTACCTCGCTGGTGAAATTTTGGTTATCAAATTGAGATAAATGATTTATTATTAGATTCCTTGGACCTAATGGATGATAACTTTTGCTATCGAGTACATCATATTATGTATTGCTATGGTGTCCCTATGGGATCTCTATCTATGATCGTTTTTCACTTTTATAACTGATATGTGTACCTTCGAGTCCACACTTATGGTTGATGTGTTTCTACAGGATCACTAAGACTGTTGTAATACATAATGTACATTGATACTCTGATAGGAAGATTAACAGGTTCCTTTAATGGATCTAGTAGTCGGTCACATACTGAGTATTTATAATACTCATCATTTTCAATGTTTCATTTTTTAGGCAAGGGTAAAAGCAATTTGTCAAGTGATAAAAGGGACATGTGCTTATATGGGATTAGACTATTTCTTTCACTCTTCTTTTATTTGTTTCACGATTTTGACTATTTTGAACACTGGTTGGATAAGAAGTTTTCACGATTTAAACATTTAATTTCGTTTATGGTTTTAATTAGGGAACTTTGAGTTAGAATGTTATCATTTGTTTGTTCACTAGTTTTATTTATTTCTTTAAAACTCCATGGATATGAGGTTTATTTTTCCCATTTCCTCTAATAAAACGTTTCTAAAAAATTGCATTGCCTTAAATTTTAAATCTTGTTTTCTATGAATAATGACCTTAGCTTAAGTATGAAAATTTAGATCATTACAGTTGGTATCAGAGCTAGGTTTTAGATTTTGTAGATTGACTTATGAGGTAAGTCCATGATATAAGTTCTTTATGGCCAAATACGATTCTTCGTCCTTACCAGGTATGTTTTCCTAATAAGATAATCTAGGATTATCTATATATGACCTTGCCTTTATCATTTTAAATAATATGGATTGTTATATCTTCACTAAGAATCTAAAGAAGTTGTTTATCAATGTTAGAAAATGTCACCACGTACAAGCACAAGAAGGGGTGGTAGAGGTGGTCGAGGTGAAGGACATAACCAACCTGCTGAATAGATTGTTGAGAATGGACAATAAACATTTGCACACCCGTCATCCTGATGCACCCGTCACCCATGATGATCTTGCTACTTTGACATCGCAGCTAGAAGAAGGTATAGGACTATAGCTAGTGTTAGAGATGTTAGCACAACGAGTGTCGACCCAAATGAATTTTGCTTCACAAGGCTAGACTTCATAATAGAACCTATTGAACCAACTGTCTATAAAAGCCAACCATTTTAGGGATTTAGGGATTTCAGGAACTACGATCCTCAAACTTTTGATGGGTCATGAAAGCATTCTACCAAAGTATAGTTGTGATTATCATCTATTGAGACTATTTTTCATTACATGAAGTGTCTTGATAACTAGAAGGTGAAATGTGCAGTTTTCTACGAAGAGAGAAGGGTATGATCTGATATCAGTCTACTAAGAGGATGCTTGGTGAAGATGTTAGTTCAATAACGTGAGATTAATTTAAGAACAACTTCTACACAAAAATTTCTCTACATACTCAGGGATGCTAAACGTCAGAAGTTTCTAAACCTTAAACAAAATCAAATGACTATTGAGGAGTATGATCAGAAGTTTAATTTGTTATCATGTTTTGCTCTTGAATGGGTTGGAACAGAGGTTGCTAGAGTATATAAGTTTGTTTAAGGCTTAGAAAAGATATACAAGGCTTTGTACAAGCCTTCAATCCAGCCACACTAGCAGAAGCACTGCGTTTGGCAGAAAAGATGAACACTTAGAGGAAAAAAGAGCATACAAAGCCACCTAGGATAACACCCATCTCAGGTCAAAAGAAGAAGGCAAAGTACAAGGCTGTAGAGCCATCGTAGAGGAATTTGAGATTAGGTGAGGCATTACGACATTATCTGCTGTAGTTTATGAAGGTAGAGGGACTCTGAGAGAGAGGCCTTTGTGTAATTATTGTAGCAAGCATTCTTATGTTGCTTAGTTGGTACTAGAGTTCATTTCAAATACAAACAAAATAGGTACATACTGCAAATAGATGTCCTAGTGGTTCTATAGAGAGTGGTCGAAGCCAACAAGCTAATACTTCTTAGGGTAATGCTAACATACAACAATGTTGTATGCTACTAATTGACGAAAGATCAAGAGATCAAGCACAGTGGTTACAGATACTCTCCCAATATTAGGTCACTATGCTTTTATCTTATTTAACTTGGCTATTCATCAATGTTTATAAAGCATGTTATGTTAGAAGTAGAGTCTTTGAATTATGTTTTATCAATTTCTACTCTATCTAAAGAGATCATATTAGTGAATTAAAAGATCAAGACATGTCATATTGAAACATTGGAACCATGTTTTATATGTGACTTTGATATTCTCAGGCATGTGTGACTTTGATGCAACATTGGACGTGGATTGGTTGGTTGTTAACCATGCTAGTATCAATTATTCCAAGGAGATAGTTTGTAATCCTTTTGCAAAGACTAAGTTTAAGTTTAAGGAGGTTGGGACTGTGGCCTTACCCAAAATGATTTATGCTATGAAGGTCAACAAGTTACTTAACCACGGTACTTGGAATATCTTGGTCAGTCTGGTTGACACTACACAAGCTAACGTATCCTTGACATTAGAACCAGTGGTAAGAGATTATCCAAATGTTACTCCAAAGGATCTTCTAGACTTTCCACCACACATGGAGATTAACATCACAATTAAGCTTTCCAAGCACCGTTCCTATTTTTTGAACCTTTGTTTAGAATAGCCTTAGTAGAGTAGAGAGAACTCATAATATGATTGCATGAGTTGTTAGAGCAAGATTTCATCTGATCGAGTGTTTCACTATAGAGTGAACCAGTGTCGTTTGTAAAGAAGAAAGATGATTCTTTGTGCCCGTGCATCAATTACATGACCATAGAGAACAAGTATCGTTTTCTAGAAATTAAATTGACAACCTATTTGATCAATTACTAGGCATTCTTCAAGATTAATCTATGATCAGGATATCATCAGTTGAGGATAAGAGACAATGATATTTCAAAGATCGACTTACGTTCTAGATATAGACATTATGAGTTTGTTGTGTTGTCGTTTTGCTTTAACAATGCTTCTAAAATTACTTATGGACATGTTGAACATAGTATTCAAGTATTTTCTAACACATTTGTTATAATTTTTATTGATGATATCTTAGTTTAGTCTAAGATAGAGACTGTCCACTACTAGAAAAAAGGACTTTCTTGACGTTTATGGTTTTAATTACTTGATGTTTTATTTTAAAAAATGTCAAGAAATGGGTGATTTCAAAGATAAAACTTCAAGAATTTTTATGAAAAGGTGGAGGCAGGCCAATTTTCTGATTTTTTGACGTTTTTTAAACCTCAAGTAATATATATAAAACGTCAAGGAATATCTATTAAATTCTTGACGTTTTTGAAATGTAAAAAATATTTATAAATTCGACATTCTCTAAGTTTTTTAAATGTCCAATAATATATAATTTTTTTACGTTTTAAAATTGTCAAGTAATATCAATTAATCTAATGTCAAGAATTTTTATAAAAAGACGGAGGGGAGAATTTTTTGAATTTCTTGATGTTTGTAAAGAAAAAGTAAGATACTTTGTCTTGACATTTTAAAAATGACAAGGTTTACTAAATAATTGAAAAAATGCACGAATAATAATGGAGTTTTCCTTCAATTTGAAAAAGCCCTAAGTCTTACACCCTTCCCTTTGAAAATATCAAGGTACCCAATAGAATCACTTACCTTTCGTCTTCCCTATTCGTGAAATCGAAATGCCCAAAATCGTCCATCCCTTAAAAAATTCTACATCATTCGTTCTTCCCATTTGCGAATCGATATTCTATCGTGATGGAAATGATAAACATGCACAACGAAATAAGGATCAGATTTTACTCTAATTGTAACTAAACAAGTTTAGTGATTAACATGCATAAAAACTTAAAACAAC